>AFRD01000594.1:0-15522 GCA_000222875.2 Periglandula ipomoeae IasaF13
ATAGCAGTTCGGGGAGCTGCGGCTCTGTGGGAGCTCCAGCGTCAACTGGACGGCCAGTGACCGGGCTGACGACTGGCGACTGATGACTGGCGACTGGTACCTCCAGACCCAGCGTCCTTCAGTCAACCGGGGTCTGTGTGGAGGCGGCGACAGCGGCGGCGACGGGCAACATCACGGGACCCAGCACCAGGAGTGAAGCTGAGGACGCACGCGGACCAGAAATAAACTTGGCCTGGCGGGCGATTGGACCGTCTGGGGATATGTGTTCCCGTGCAGCGCAGTGCAGTGGCTCGTCTCTATGTAGTTATTACGTCTCATTGTCGGATATGTGCTGGGATTGGGATATCCAGAAGCAGCAATTGAGCAGGCTCTCGGGCTGCTTTGGCCGGCCGGAGCAATCGAGCTATTCGATTCAGATCGGCAGCTGTGTGGCTTGGAAGCTGATGACTCGTGCTTACGCCGGTACTGGGGACACAGTCCATCATCACAGACAAATAAAGCAAGAACCTAGTATAGTTGGATGTTCCAGCAACCGCGGCGTCGCGCCCAGATTCTCTGGACAACCGTGGCAGTTTACCTTGTCTGGGCCAACCGCCTCCGCGGCGCCTCTCAGTCGTTTCTTTTTAGTGATACGGCTCGTGCTGTTGCTGTTACGCTGGTTCATTTCCAGTCCAGACTTGACGGCGACGCCGGTACGTGCGCGCCGGGCTGTCAACGGATCTGACGACCCTCGATGGCCGAGCACAGACTCTTTGTCGTCATTGTCCACGGCAGACACCAAAAATATCTTGGCCGAGGCTGCGATTGAGTTTACGACATCCGAATCTGAACGGGGACATTGGCCACTAGTCGTGCATCTCGCTTGCTCATGGCCCGAAAAAGCCAAAGGAAAAAAAATAGGTCATTGTTACCATGGAAGACGGGGAGAATTCATCTCTCACACGTTCCGTTTCGGCCCTGTCCGACGAAGCAATGTCGATATGTCAAGTCAAACCCGAACAACTACCCGGTTATAGCTTTGGTGCAGCAATTGCTTTCAGGTTGTTGTCCTTCTGTCGGATCGACAAAACCTACCTGCGCGTGTAATATATGTGATTTGGAGGCTCTTCTCTCGAGGACCGCAGCTGCCTCTAAAGACAGGAAATACTGTGTATTAGATAATATTTGATGACCAACCAGATAGTTCCATCTCCAAAGTGCAGTTCCCTGACTGGTCTTGAGCACAGTCACCGATACAATACCGAGAGCAAGCGCTGCACACTCGGATTGAAGAGAATGGCTTGCTCGGGCAATGACGTCGAATCCCATCTCCACGGTCTGGAGTACGAAGATGTACATAGCATCGTTTTCGTGCCTTCGGCCTCTCCGCCTGTTTCAATACGGGATGTGTCAAAAAAAGGGCTGTTCCCGACGCCGTGTCATCAGATCGACAGCAAGCCCAAGCACATATCGTCACGGAGCACCGGTTTCTGTGAGCCGGAAAGGGGTCGTCCAGCACATGCAAAACGGTCTGTTCAGGGTCCGAATCGAGGGTCGGGTCGGGGAATCCCAGGTGGCTTCGATGCTGAAGAAGGATCAAAAAGAAATAAGGCCAGCACAGGCGGCAGGCGGCAGGCGGCAGGCGGAGAGTACTTGGGCCAGGCACGGCAGGGGCCAAGAGGTTTCTGTCTCTGAGCGTTAAATGGCATGGTGCAGGGGGCGAGCGACGGAAATAGCCCGCCGACCGCCATGCCGGGATGCCCTGTAGCACTGTTGCTACGGCGTGGCGGGGCTTCTGTGTGCACTGGAACTGGACGCTGGACCATGCCGAACATTGAACCTTCCACGTCTAGCTCCAGGACCCACACTTTCCAAACCAACCATGTTTGCGTTGGCAGTGGATTCAGAGCCAAAAGCAAGGAAGGTGTGATGAACTCACCAACCAGGATCTCGTTCACAAGGCGCGAGAAGTACATGCATCCTCCTCGACCATCAGTCACGATTTTTTTACACGCCAATTAACACTACAGCATGCAGACGATCCCACATGCCCCGATATGGCCTTCGAAAATTAAACCAGATTCTGGCCTAAGCGTCCATTTGAAAGCGTTCTACCTTTGTCTCGAGAAGACCGTGCATCTGAGAAACTGTCACCGTCCTGGTTGAAAAGATTCAGGCATGGCTCGAATGACCCTTAGTTGCTGCTCGACACCTCACCTCAGAAATAGGTATTAGGGGTCCATTTGCCAAAACGAAAGACGTAGATGTAGGGCCCGGTGCCTTCATTTGTTGACTTGAATTTTCCTAGGCTATAATCTTATATTATAATCGGCGTTTTCCTCGCAACGCCTCGAATGGACAAGTCTCTGAACGACCTATTACATGATCAAAATGGCACATCTGCTGGCACTGCGGCTCCGTAACGGTGCATAAACTCAGACACTAGCACCAGTGGTGTCTGAACATGGTCCCTCGCCCAAGGTTCAGTCCTTGCTTAGTTTGAGACGGTTTGACGAGGTGGTGAAGAGTTTTGGTGTCATGAGCAGCGGGCAGCCGTATGCTGTGCATAAGCTGCACAGTTGCAGATCCACAACAGCTCCAAGCTGTTGTTGGACCAGGTTGTAGCGACAAGCGGCAAAACTCTGACCTCACGGTGCGCATCCTAGCCGATGTCATTTTCCGGCCATGAGAACGTCTAGTTAATTCACTCTTGGTGCCGCGAGGAGGTTGACGTGCGGCGGTATGGCGTCGAATATCTGCGGCCCTCCGCTTGCTCGGGAAGAGTTCCTCAGCTGATTGATAACTGTCAAGCACTATCACGATTACTCGGGGCGGCGGGCAGAGGTGGTTGCTAGAAAGCCCCAGCTCACTCGGAACGCCGCTTTTTTTAGTCGAACAACATTTGATTCTGACCGACTGACCCAAGCCCTTGGGCCGGTTCCATCGTCATTCGCATCAGCTCCTCACGGGCTTCGTCAAGACATAGCGTCAACCCTGGGTAAAAACCAGTAATTTGCGTCCAAAATGGACTGCCGTCTAGCGTGCTTCGTGCATCATGCACAGCGTTGACAGACCTCAGCAAAGTATGGTAACGGACTCGGGCACGGGCATGGCGCGAATTAGTGTCGTCCGGCGAGGCGGACGATCTGTCACCCAGATGGATCTCGCTGACATGTAAAAGCACATATCAAAGATTTGGTTCATGACTACCTGCTTCATAGGGGAAGTCAATTCCAGCGCTGGGGTCCTTGTGTAGCTTGTTCCTCCTCCTCCTCCCCCTCCTCACATTTCCAGGTCAGCCATTCTGCTTCCCTGCCTGTGCACCAATGTTGACCGATGCTGCAGTGTCATGACCAGATGTTCGAGCCGGCCAGTCGCAGGTGGCGTTGGCATACATGGCGAACAAGTGTCACCTATTCTCTCCATCTCGCAGAGGCACAGTAATAAATAATACATGGAGTCTACTCCGCACGTTGGTAGGTGACGTACATGGGGCAGAGAGTGGCGGCCCAGCTCTCGGGAACGCTTGTACCCGAAATCTTGGGCCAAGGATCCAAAATTCTGGCTTTCCTGGAATGCTCATCCGGAGCCACCCCTGAGTTATAATCATGGCACATATCGACCGGGGCATCATTGCCCTCCGCAGGGTCTTTGCTTTTTACTTTCGTGCTCCTGCAAAGGGGATCAGGTTGAGATGATTTCGCTGTGGAGCATAATTTTTTTTTTTTTGCGCCTGGCCTTCACATTGATAAAGAGAGCAGTGGCCGTCGCTCCATAAGAACATCATACATATATTGATGTTGTCAATACGGCCTGGAGGCAAGTGAAACTGAAGGTGGCTGCTGGTTCACACGAGCAGCGACCTCGCTCTAATAGAGCTCAGGAACATCTCGCTCGCTAGGGATGGCTCTGTTCTTAGATGGCCCGTTTTGTACATTACGATTGCCGCTGTGTGATCAACGCCTTCAAGGGCAACACGGGATCGTCTTCACGCAACTTACCAGACAAGAGGTGTGCAAAGGGGTCGGAAAGGCGCAAGCCACATATGCAACCCTTTGGTTTGGTGTGGGTTGCCTGCAGATCATGCACCTTGCACAAGGATTTGAGATGGCCCGTTGAAAATTAGACGAGTAATCCCAGGCACTCACTGTTGGTTATCTGTACTTGCTCATTTCGAAGCGAGGAAAAAACAACGACAAACCCCCCCCCCCCCCCCCCCCCAACGGAGGCTTGCGCACATGATTAACCTCGGGGTTTGTTGTTCACAGAAGTGGCAAATCTCATTTCCCCTTCGCAGAAATAGACCGTAAGTGATTCAGTCGATTGATTGACCACCACTCCATAATTCACCTACAATTCTCCGAGACCTCGTCCACAATCTATCTGGAACATTCCAAGGGTATTCACGCTTCACTCACAGGTGCAGGGTGGTTGCCTTGCTGGTCTCCTACAGGCTAGATAGATACAGCACCATGCCCAAGGTTATGAACACGCGAGGCATATCTCGTCCAACCGATCTGTCGATTGAGATTTTGCCAGTCTGTCATTTTCGATTGATCTGGATTCTGCATGGGCTTGAAGCTAATGCGATTCGATGTGTTTTCGATAGTAATGTGTAGAGCATTATGCGAGTCCTTATATCTAGAACCAGGGTGAACGATATGACAACGAAGCGCGAAAACAGAGGCTTGGAGTTTCACTCACTTGTTACAGGGGATGATTGCTGGATCGCCGCAATATATGTGATACGATTTCTACCGGACATGCGGGGGGACTGAAATCGACTATTACTGGCGGCGGTATTTCGCGACGTTGTCGTTGTCTATCTCATCGGCCGGAAATAGCAAGGAGCAATGCCTTGAATCGATGAACTTGTCATATTATGCATTGTTGGAGTAGACCAATACATAAATTAGTCCAGCGACGGAGACATGACATGATGGACATACGAAGCATTCATAGGGCAGATCCTGCCGAGCCGAAACAGCCAGGCAATAAATCATGGTACAAGAAAACATATTCATAAGTTCGTATCCCAAAGATCGTATTCAAGTTACAATTCTCAAATTTCCTCCACGATCAACTCCTATCCCATGCTCGTGACGACGAATTTACCCAAATAGAATATTCAAGCGAGGGCTGACAATGCCCCGGCCGAGACGGCAACCCCTGTCATTATACCGCCCGCATTATCCCCATGATTTCGCTCATCTTAATCACATATCATCTTCATCCATACCGCTTACCCTCTTCTCTCCAACCTCGCGGATCTTTTCTCCGAGCACCACACGGCCGTAGCGCTCGGCCACCTTGCCCGCTGCTTCCATCATGCGACCAGTTCTGTCGCGCATGAGCTCGACCATTTCCAGAGCACGCATGCCGCGGTCTTCGCCCTGTCGGCATTCGACGGCCAATAATTGCAATAGTGTCTTGTCGATTTCCAATTCAATACGAGACAGCAGAGAGCGCTGCGCGTGGATTCCGGACGTGGATTCAACGAGGTCGCGGAGTTGGGCGCTTTGAACGTCCTTGAGCATGAATTGCTGCTCGAGCTTCCGGCTCTCCGCGTTCTCGTCTTCTTCTTCTCCGTCCTCAGGATTGGACTCGATATCATCGTCGTCCATATGCTCATCCTCGCCGTTCTGTACTCCGTCTCCTTTCTTTTTCTCCTTCTGCTTCTTCTCGGGCGGCGACGACAAGGGAATAGAGAAGTCAAATTCGGAGAGGAGCGGCCGTGGGAAATATGGATATTGATCACCTCCCTTGAGGATGATGCAGTGAAACTTATTGTCTGCAACCGCAATTGGGAAATAAGTTTCATGCTTTCGACCAGATGCCAATCGTGGCAACAACTTGGTGTCCAGCAGCGGCACCCAGCACGCCCGAGATGGCTGACGCCAATGAAGGAGCGTGAGCAATGTGCCTGTCGAGTCGTAAATGCACGGATCCTACGAAGAGCATTAGCGTTCATCAGTCAGACCCTTCATGTGCGGGTTGTTGGTCAGACTTACACCATTGTCCGAGAAGAACACGCTTTTTAGTGTCGCCCCTGGAGGAAGAGCGACAGTGTCCTCATTCTGGCATATCTCGTCCCGTTTGACGTTCTCGATCGTGTAGAGCAGGCGAGTGTTTCCATCAGATCCAACGGGTCCGTTTCCAACGGTCATGACATAATCCCGCCAGTTGGCACAGGTCACCATTGGGGAGCTCTTGGGCCTATAAACTCGGTAAGGTATGCCAAATAGGGTAAATACCCTCACGTAGTTGGCTGATGTGGTGACCGTGACAAAGGACTCGCTCAGCGACATTGCTGTAACGGCCTCGCCCTTGGGTAGCTGTGTCCTCCAATCCGATCGCTGAGTCCAACTCTCATGCGGTCGGTAGAATATGCTCGCAGGGGCATCATCCTTAGGCGGACTGGAGAACAAGGTCCCCTTTTCGTTGAGGCACGCCTTGTCGTAGAGGAACGTGTCTGTGAAGTGAAAGTCTCGCTGAAATTCGTGATCGTAGAACTCAACAGTGACGGTGTGGTGTGAGTCTTGGTCTACCGTCCAGACGAAACCAATCAAATTGAGGCATAAGTACTTCCTGTTTCCTCTCCATGGTGTCGATCCAGGCTGGAAAGATTCATGGTGTTGCGGCTGCATGAGATGCCGTCTTTTGCTGGCAGGGTCTCCATAGGGGTCATCCGGGTCACGGCCTCGTTTGCTCCCCCTATCGACGACGTAACCAGCATCATCGTCATTGACTACCCAATCATCCTCATCTTCATCGCCTTCGTCGAGTATTGAGTCAATACTGCCCAGCGACTCTCTACGGGGCCGCGATGGGATGGGCTGTGCTTTGTGACCATTGATGGGTGGCAGTTGGCGGTTCCCTGATATTTCGGATAGGGGGTCGTGGATAAACGGCGCAGGTTGTGTGTTGAGTTTCAATAACGGTGCATATTGTTCAGGGAGAAAGTCGGTGTAGATGTAGACTTCCCCATCCGTCGTTGTGAAAGACAGGATGTTCTTCGAAGGGTGCCAGGCCAGATCGATCACATTGGAGTAATCATAGCGCTGGATAACGTTCTGGGTCTTGCTCTCCCAAACTAGCACTTTTCCGTCCTTGCTCGCTGATGCCAGAAGAGCACCATTTGGAGACCAAGCGACAGCTGTGATGTCTGACAAATGGCCATTCGCGAAGCACCTCTGCTTCTCCCAGTCATTCTTAGAGATGACCTGAATGTCCTTGGTTGGAGTGGGAACCGCGAAAGCGCGGCCGTCGGGATGCCAGACGACTCTGGTGGATGCCTCAGTCTCGCCATCGACAGCTGCAATAACTCCATCCACCTTCCTTATCAATTCAGGTTCCTCTGCCGTCAATGAGTAGACGTAGACGATGCCATCGGCGCAAGACAACGCTGCGAGTCTGCCATGTGGATCAAATGTGACGTGCCTGGCTGGCTTGCTGTGTTCTCGCAAGTGCTTTACTTGCGTAATGTCTTTCATGTTGACGATCTTGACGCTCAGTTCATCACTCGCGACCGCACACCACTGGGAATCGCGGCTCAAAGCAACGTCTCGGATTGGAAGCGTTGTCCGGAGTAAGAACCGTTCGAAGTTAGCTGTCTCGATGTTGTACAGGCTGACAGTGCCGTCCTTTGATCCCACAACGAACATGTCATTTCCTGCCGCAATTGAGACATTCTGTTCTTGACAGTCGTCAATGTTCGTTGGTTCTCCATCCGAGCCAGTCTTGTAGAGCCGAATGGTGTTGTTCGAGCCGACAGTGACAAGTCGATTGCCGTCAGTCGTGTAGGCGCAACAGGTTGTTCCTTGTGTATGGGCTGGTCGCGGGCGTGGCCGCGACATCATCGTAGAGTCCATCCTGGTTTTATGGGTGTCCTCAAGCAAACGAGAAAGAAGCTCAACCAAGATAGCATGGAATCTTGCTATGAGGCTTGGAAATTGACTGTGCCAAAGCGGACGTGAAATGATGGCCATTGGGAGAAGACGCGCCTGGACGCGTCTCAATTAAACTAAAGTGCAACGGACACGCGCACCCCGCCGCGGTACGTACCGCCTGACGTTGAGGGCAGCTGCAAGACAGTGCCAATAGCTGCCCCGCGGCGACTCCGCCAGGGTTCTGTCTTCCTCACAATGTTGCAGCCTGTGATGGATCGGCGCGGAATTGGATTTTTTCATGTAGGCTGCGATTTGGTATATGACATTGAAGAGGAGAATTTATGAATTCGGGTTTACTGTGCATTTCAGCTTCTATAGCCCATACACACATAGACTTGCGTCCGTTCTATCATTATTCCATACGCCACAATGCAATCGGCGGACAGAGATCACTTCTTCGAGACTGAGTGAGTTATCGGCTTACCAACAAGCTGTTACATATCATGATTGATCAACTGACGTCTAGGCAGTGCATCTCAAGCTCAAAGAGCCAGAAAGGCAGCCAAGGCTGACAACAAACATGGCGAGCCCATAGAGATGAAGTCAAAGATTCTCGCCGCTGTCCCGGATCCAGTATCACCACTCTCCTCGATATATATTGCGGAATCTGCGGGCTTCGTACGCCGTGTGAAACTTACGGTGCGGGAAAGACAAATTTCAGTTTGATTTTGTGCCTCTCTTGGCTAATTCTGTGCCAGGCCTCCGAACCTCAAGCGACGTATCGTGGACCAAAAGCGCCGGTAACTTGTCTCGCCCTTGGCGGTAAGGACAACAAGACTGTTTTAGCAGGATCATGGGACAAAGACATATGGTCGTGGAATGCTGATTCCACTGAGCTTATTCGAAAGTATAGTGGCCACTCAGACTTTGTAAAGGCCGTACTTTGCGCCCAGTTGGGTGGTAAGGACATCCTCATCAGTGGTGGAGCTGATAAGAAGATTATTGTTTGGGACATTGAGACTGGTAACCGGCTGCACACCATTCAAGATCCTACAACAACCATGCTTGCCGTTCAACACCTGGCTTTAGATCCGATACTCAGCAGCAGAGACGAAATTGTTCTCGTCAGTGCCAGTAGTGATCCGCACTTGAGGAGATGGAAGGCTACCCTAAACCACGTTGAGCAACTCACGGAGTCGTTCCACGATCGACCGGATACGGAGCGGCTCACCATCCAAGAGCACGATACCAGCATATACAGGCTGGTATTTGACATAGATGGTGAAGATGCTGATCTGTGGACTGCAAGTGCTGACGGAACAGCCAAGTGCCTGCTTCGTTCGCGCAACTTTGTTGCCGAAGAGGTTCTTACACACGGTGACTACGTTCGGGGAGTTCAGCCAACAGAGCATTGGATCATCACAGTGGGAAGAGACGAGAACATTAAGGTCTGGGACAGGGCGTCCGGGAAGCTATATTGCACATTGGAAGGCCACTACGAGGAAATCACAGACTTGATCCTGCTTCGCAATTCCCAGGGCACGCCAGAGAAAATCTGCAGCGTCAGTATAGATAAGACGATACGCACCTGGCCTATCCAAAAGACACAGCTAGATGACGTGGTCAGACAAATTGAGGAATCGAAAAAGCCCAAGGTCGACGACGAGGCACACACCGCTAGCGAAAGCTTGCTGACGGCTGAAGAAGAGGCGGAACTGGCAGAGCTCATGGACGACTAGGCCAGGACACGAGCAGGCGGTAGCACATATCGAAAAAGGAAATGTTAGCCAGAGACGTAAGGACTGAGTCCCCCTATCTGCCATGCGGTCGCTACAACACTCTGTGATAAAAAAAGACATACTGCTAAAGTCATAGTGTGTTTTTGCAACGCCACTCGTCGATACTGCCACATGGTGAACAAAGGGGATGTTTCACTTTCACGAGGGCCATTTGGACACTCGAGAAGGTGATCAACAGTGTCTGGAACACCCTTTATTTCTCATAGGTGTAGCGGTAGTCCTTCGCCCAAAGTCATCAGGTGATAGGAAATCCTGCAGTTTTGCTTCTTTCTTCAATCTTCACCAGCCACGGCTGCACTGCAGCGACGGCAGGCCCGAAACACGCTGTTTCAGATGCCACCTGGACTGTCATCCTGCTGTCTCTTCCCTATTCCAAGAGCCTTGGCTGTCAATTTTCTTGCTTTTTGGCTTTGTAGTGTTGAACTATTTTCTTTTCACCCCCCTTTGCCGCTGAGTTTTGCATGGTCCAGATGCCAATAAATTGCATGTCTTACTTGCGACTCCAGAAAAGGCGTTGACCACGAGAGCCGTCGGGCGAGGAAATAGCGCGCCGTTAGCGCATCCAGCAACGCGGCACAAAGACAGTGAAAAAGCAAGTCACGTATGTAGCACACGGCAATCATGTGTAACCGCAATCTCGCTTTTCTAATTCTCGTAGCCCGCCGGATCTTGCACGTCCATTCAGGATGGAGGATGCTCGGTGCGTCAATACTCATGAGCGAACGCTACTCTGTGAGTAGAGCTTCTATTCTCGTCGTTTCTTAATACCGCAGAGTTCACTTTATCCGGCCTCAACAATGGCGATGTAGTATCGGCCCAATCCTGAAACGATGCTATTAAAAACTCCGAAAAAATCGGCAGTGAGGAAAAGCTTCCTGAATAGCGATAGAAGCCGAAAATGCCCCCGCCAAGTCCCGTTTTGATGGCTAAACGCCAATTGGAGGCATTGTTCGAGCGGCTATATCTGCGGCAACCGTGCGAATGCGCTTTTCGTTTTGTCTTGACATAATTCTCCATTTACAGTACAGCGTTGCATTCCCTATGAATAGATAGTCGTCATGACTCTCGGAGAGGCTTCTCGATCGATGAAACTGGGGCTCGATTGTCGAAAAGTCAGAAGGCAAAACCCGCTTTTCCATCACGAGTGGTATGCGTGGCTTACATGCAGACTTGTTTCAATCGTCCAATGCTTGCCGCATGCTAGACCAGTTTACAAACAAAGATGGAGTTCATGGGGAATATTTGGGGAACAATGTGGACGAGGGTCAGGGTTTCCCAATCTTTGTCCCGTTGTAATGACTCGTATTGACAGACAGCGCCCTACTGTATCCTGTGAACCTTGTGTTCTCCTTCGAGCCTCCCACGCAACGGGTTCCTTGTTGCTAAAAGCAACCTTTCCCGTGTATGCGCAGAATCTGGGCTGGCTCACTTCAGCTGATTACAATGTCTTGCCCTGCACTTGCGATTGACAGTGGTCCGCAACAAAACACCTCACGCCACTACTTGGTGGTTACATGGATACAGAAATAAAAAAGCATTATTAGCATCTAACTGTCCACAACAAGTCTTCTGCAGCTGATACTTACGGTGCTTTATGGCACCACGAATATTGAAACCTTAACAATACCGATCACACCGGTCCGCATTCCGAGATTCTTCAGTACATAATGACAGCAGAAACGCTGCAACCATGACTTGGCTCGAGCAGGCTGCCCCTTGCAAGCCAAACAAGGAAGGGCCATGGGTTGGCGCACGGTCACGAAATCGGCCAAGGGGTGTCGAAAGGGCTTGCAGCCTAAACAAGCCAGCTTCACTTCTGGTGCTCCATTTAACCTTGGTCAGTGGAGCAAAATTGTCCTCATCACTTTGCCTGTTGACAGGGAGGCCCCATTGAAACCCCGTTCCGGGATTATACAACAGGGAGGGACAAAGGCGTCGAGCAAGCTAGTAAGAGATCTGCCGGACCAGCTGTGTCTATATCCGGGTTGCTAATGGCTCAGCTTCCACAAACTCAGGGATCGACGCCTCTTCTGGGTTACCACGTCCTGCCCTGGGAGATTAGCTGGGAGCCTCTGAGATGTAGAAATGGTATCCAGATAGCTGGGTTAAGTCAAAGCTTGGGTTGTCAGTCAGAAAGTGGGAAATAGCATCTGCATAATACTCTAAGACACTGTTCTTCGGTGGCCCAAGAAACATATATGTGCGATGCCAGCTGGCTGTTTAGGCCATTTTCATTTTCAAAAGATGAATGTACAGCCGACAAAGGAGAGGGACCCATCAGTCTTGGTGAACATGGTTCGCGACTAAAAGACGTTAACCCTCGGTAAACAAGACGTGGTCGCTTTTGCTTGTGCTGTTTCTTGAACAACCCATGAAGGAATAATTGGACATGGGGCGATTTAGTGCTTGTTGGAAATTGGCCAAATGGCTGATTTCAGTAAACATAGCGAATTGCGTTGGTTACGACTTGTAGTCGAGATAACTGCCGGTAATCAGCTAAAGCTGTGATTAGCCAATTTTGCGAATGGATGTACAATAGTTCGTCATGACCTCGGCACAATTTGAGCTGCTCATGCTCGAAGCTTGCTTCACAATGGCGCTTGCGGCACAAAACTTGAGCTGGTAACTTATTATTGGCTGTTCTAGTACCAGCGAAGCAGGGCTATCACCACCACGAACTGCCGGACTGGAAACTCCGCCAAGGTTTGGACGTTGTGTCGCCTTTATTCATGCGAACCTTCTTCAAGCTTGCGATAAGCGAGCGGATGTCTCTTGGGCTCAGAAGCGGCCGACGAGTAATACGCGACAGAAGTTACACATACGGAGTACAACGTATCGGTCGGTCTTTTGTACATGGTGCTTCCTTGATTGGCTTTGATGTTGTCCACTTTGTGTGCCGAGCCTATGTACATAAACTCAGACTTCGGAAAGGTGGATATGGTGTGCATGAAAGTCATCGCTGTCTTCGCTCTGCCGTGGCGATCCACAGGAGGAATGATCAAAATTCTGGTCTTCCACGGGTCGGGCGAAGCTGAAGTGACTGTACGTAGATGACGCGGTCTGATAGAGCAAGAACACACTCGGCCTGTCCCTATCACACCGAGCAGCCAACGACCGTACATGGATTTGCTCTTGCATTTTTTTTTAGCGGCAATGTGGCAGCGTTAAGAAATGCGCGGTCGGAAGAAGGTTCTTGAGCCCTCCGATTCACATGCGTCCATTCGTGATTCGCTGCGAGAACAAGGATAATTGCACAGGACTTCTTTGTGGGCACCACCAGCGTCTGTGGAGCAGACACCCAACATGCTTCGTACAAAGGAGTGATGAAACAGATCTGTCGTGTTCCGCACTTCAGAGTTCAGTAAAACTGACGTAGAATTCATGCTGCACGAAACTGGAGCTGAGCGCTGGACTTTGATGGTCGATCGGCATCTTCCAGCTGGATTTAGTACCCGCTTCAGTCTCAAAGTGACTTCTCTCACAATTGTCTGAATAGCACTGCACAGCATCCCAGCCAAGTTCTGCGTGTGAGCCGCTGTCAACATGACCAAGACTACTTGAAGAGTATTGGGGTAAAACTCCTGGGAAATAATAGATTAAAAACTTATACGAGCTACGCTGGAATCAGTATTGATCATTCACTTGTGCCCAGTTGCTGTAAGGCTTGCGGGGTGGTAGAAAGCCAGTGGCCCGTCGAGGATAAGCGCCCGTTGACCACGAGGTGCTGAACCCTTGTAGGAGGCAAGCGAGTATTCTCTCACCGAGGGTAATGAGAATGATGCCTGCCAATCGTCAAATGTAAGAAGCTGGCTCTAACTGTACAGAGTACATGAGCATGTGCTTACCTTAAGCCGATATGCCGTAATTCTTGTGCATTTCACGTAGTCTGGTGCTCAACCAGTCGAAAAACAACCCTGTTTTGGCTTGATCGTGCAACGCGAGCTGTTTACCCGCTAAGACCATTGGCTTCTCTATTTCACCTGATGGAGACGACGATAATATAGCTTAAAGCCTAGCAGATAGTATGTTATTCAGTGAAAAGGACGGATTAGAATCCTCTTTCTGATTGGTGTTCTCTGACTCACCTTGACGCCATGCCACGTTTGTGCAACAAGAACCGCAAAAAGGGGTCTGAGTGAGACCAATATGACTGGCAAGTAGGTGCACCATATTGCTTTTTCAGTCTCCCGAATTACTTGGCGTACACACTCGGGCCAGCAAGTGTAAGTTTTGGCTGCTTATAGGGGCCATCTGAAGTCGGGCCAGTCGTCACATCGTTAATATGGACGGCTAATTGGATTCCCAATTCAGCGAGCCGAGTTGTACTACGCTAAGGGTAGCTAATTTACTTGTGACAGGGAGCCACCTGTGCGGGAATGGCCACATGCATGGGGAATGGGTACTGTATTTTGCGACCTAACGGATGATGGGATATGAGCATGCCGTTAGACAACGCGAGCCAGAGTGCTATGGTGTAGAGTCGTCTGCAGTCATCAATCAGCGTCGGACCTAAGCAGTTGTAAACGAGGTCTCGGGACGGAGCCCGGAGCCATTGAGTGATTCCTGAAGGTAAGCCATGATGCCATGGTGGGGAATGCACACAGTTGCTTCGACCTCTTATTGTCCTAAAGCCCTTGAATTGTTTGTGGCGGCGCCGTGTGTGTGCCGGCCACGATGCCGCATGGCTGCCCAGCCAGGGCGGTAAAATGTCTTTCAGGAAGCCAATCCTGGGCATTGAATCGCATGTTGATACAAATGAATCCAGTTTAGAAACCGAGGATGGCCATATGACGAGCTAATAACGCAGGTTGACGTGAAAAGGCGGGCTTCGATACAGTCTAAGAATTGTAGCTGACAGCTTGTTCACAAGTAGTACAACACGAGTGGTGCAGAGGTCCCTGTAGGAGCCGATTCTCGTGTTGTGCAGCTGTATGCTGTGATAGCGATCGGTGTGGTACAGGGTTCGATGTGGTTAGGTCCTCACGGGAGGCTGTTGTAATACAAGGCAGCCCCCCATCAAGATACCGCAGTGGTGGCTGTCTCTGAAGCTCCCGGTCGATGTTGGATGGGTCCCCTTTTTAGATGGTTCAGCAAATTTGGACCCCTGACCCTTGTCAGGAACGCAGCTTTTCAAATCCCGCTGATGGGTACGCCTCCAGCTTGCCAAGCTATGACAGAAGTGTTCAAGCTGCCCGTGCTGCCTACCGTGACGGCCAAGGCATAGATGAAAGGCATCTGATGATCTGATGCAACAGCAGAGGGACGGATAAACAGTGCAGGACCTTAGGATCGTTGCACGCCAGATCTTGTCTTCAGCAGAACTGAAACAGGTGGAAGCACAAAGGCTGAACCCTGATGTGCTTTCTCGGGTCGTCGAGGCGCTCGAGTGCATACTAAGCAGAAAAAGAAGTGGCCCATGTGCTGGACCAGTTTTTCGGGTCCATCGTTTGACAAGTTTGGCATCGTGTATTGTGTCTAGCACAATGGCAATTTGTTGGTCGACGGGAGGAGCGTCTTACAGCCGTGCGCGCTATCGCCAACCAGCGATGCTACCACCATTCCAGCGGGTCGTTCTTCAGTCATTCAGCGCAGACCAATGTCCGTCCGCCAAGGGTGACTTTGTCAAGCCCTGGTTCGTGGTCATTTCGGGCTTGGCGGGCTGTGATGACAGTGCCGACGAGAGACCCGCGCGTTTACAGCCATGCCCCGTGTGAGCTAAGGCTCTGTTGGGCAAATCAGCCCCAGATGTAGTTAGAGCAGGGCCATGGCTGGTAGAGACGAGCTATCCCTGGCGCCTTGTACTCAAAGGTTTTTCCTTGGCTCCTTGCTCTTATTTTCTCCTAGGTTTTTCTACT
>AFRD01000593.1:0-15527 GCA_000222875.2 Periglandula ipomoeae IasaF13
GGCGGCCACGGTTCCTCCTCAAAGAGGAAGCGAAACCGCCGACGCAACCGCCGGCGTCGACAGCCGCTGCCCTTCATTCCGGAGGTCCGAGAGTTCGGCTCCAACGTGGCCCAGAACCAAGCTGGCCAGACGACGGCCCTGATGCCCGTCAACACCAGCCAAAGCGGCGGGCCGCAGATGAACGTCCAGAACCGTCTGCCTGGCCATTCGCACGGTCGATTGGCCATTCGCAACGATCTAATGGTTGCCGCCTCCATGACCGCCCAGGTTCTGCTTGAATCTGGCGCCAATGCGTTCCTGATGGCCATTGTGCCGGCCGACGAACGACGCTTCCGAGCGCAGATGGTCAACGACGGCATGCAGACGCCGCCTCGCCTTGGGCGATCCCGGCCTGCTCGAGTAGGCCGCACCTCAGCCCTCCCGGGTGACCGAGGAGTATACATAGGAGGAGCTGGCTGCCGCCCAACAGTTCCTCAATGAGCGTCGTCGTGCTCGTAGGGGTGGTAATGGCGGTGGTCCTTCCCGTCCGGGCCGTCAGCCCAGCCGAACTCCCTCTGTGGCGCCCAACAATCCCCGGGCTGGCAATTCTGTTTCGGGTCAATCCCAGGCCCAGACACAAACCCAGTCGCGGTTGCAGACGCAGATGCAGACGCAGTCGGGCAGCGGCCCCTCCCCTCCCGCCCCTTTGATGTCGGGCACAACTGGTGGCTCAATGGCCACAACCTTTGCTAGCCTTGTGCGCCTTGTGCCCCTTGCGCCAACTCCTGGCCCTGGGGCTAGCTCCCAGGGCCGGATCGGGCTGCCGCGCAATTTCCAGGCGCGTGAAAGCGCTGCTGGGTCTGCCGATGCCCTCATGACCGACATTGGACTCGGACTCGACGCCGGCGACCTGCCTGATGAGCCCGCAGAGGACAAGGGCAAGGGCAAGGGCAAGGAGGCCGAAATTGGCGACGTAGGTGACGAGGTCGACAACCCAGTAAGCTCAAAGGACGAAATCTTCTGCAAAGCCTTGGTCCCTTTCCGGTAAGCATGTTGTCAACGCAGGTTTCATCTTTGGGCTCTACGTCCTGGATCAACGAGCAATTTACACAGCGGAATTGATGAAAAGAGGTCGAATGCGACTTGATCAACAACGGTCTCAACAGGCTCGCGATACCTTCAATTCCCGGTCCGGCAGGCCAAGTTACACTCGACAGTGGAGGCTTGCCGTCCTTGATCTGGATCGATACTCTTCGGGTTGCCACGAGGAAAGCAGACAAGTGAGCAAGCAGGCACTCATCACACGAAAAGACCGATCATACAATGATTCATTGTATTGCTATTCTAATCCTCAACCCTAACCGACTGCAAATTGGAATGTGACATCTCTACCGTCTAAAGTATATGTTAGCTCGTCTGGGGTCGAGATCGGATCGTTTGAGTAACGTACCGAGGCGATAAATCAGCCTGCCCACCGAAGGGGCCGAGCCTTTTGACGCCTATTCTTGTCTATTCTGCTTGCAGTCCAGTCAGCTTCGAACTCGGCTTCATTGAATTGGACTGGAACTCACCGGCTGGGCCGTAGCAGGACCATCAGCAGCAGGGGCGGATGGCACGCGGGCCTGGCAATTTTCAGGCTGGCCCTCGGCAGGAGTCATGGCACAAATTCTGCCGTTCTCGTCGATGACCACTTTGAAGCCAACGGATTCGACTTCAGGGACGGTCTCGACCTGGCCGGCAGTGTTGGTGGGGGCGTTGGTGTCGGACATGGCTGATTTGCGCGAGTAGAGTGTAAGTTGTTTGAGTGTTTTGTATGTGCAAAGTGTCTGTCGTGAGATTGGTTTGTGATGTGAAGGGGAAGGGCTTAGGAAACAGGAGGAGGTGTCTGGCTTCCTTTTATGCTTGTGGTAAGCAGAGAGTCGAGCGCGTTTGCAGGCATTCGGCAGGAAACAAGCATTTGTGTTATTCGTTCACTCTCGTAACAGCCCCTGCGTCAACCCTGGCTGTCTGAGGATTCGGAGGACCTGGATGGCTGCAGCCGTTTGCAATGACACAGTATACCAACCAAAAGAATCGAGCAGCTTCATCATGACAAACGCAGCCTCAGGTATGTGATTCACGGACCACAACGTCTTCACCCTGATTGTAAACGCACATCGCGACACGCAAAACCTGGCGATTTCGAGCTGCCCTTGACCAAGATGGAGGCAATCAAGTTTGGAGTTATCTGGGCGTTCTTACTGGCATTTGGGTCTGTTTCTGTTTAACCCTATACGCCGAAGGGAGCGGCTGAAGCCTGCAGCTAAGTTAAGTTTTAGAAAAGCATCAGGATAGTCATATTGCAATCACATTGATTTGGATTCCATCACAAGGGGAAACGTTGAGCCCATCTCGACGACGCCCAGCCAATGAGGCGTTCGGGGCGGGTCTGGGGTGCCGACGCTGGTTGACCCAATCAAACGTCGGACCCATTCCCAATTCAGCCGCAATATCTCAGTCATTACTGAGTCCGCACCTGCAATGCGCTCGCAACTCGCACACGAAACAATGGCGACGCTAACTGAAGAAATTTGGAAGCTCACGAGTTCCGTGCGTACGATATGACAGACTGTCCCAACTCCTGTTGCCAGTCTCATCAAGGCGAGATAGCTGATTGTAATGATGACTGTATCCGACAACGTCTGCGTACGACCACTTCTGGAGACCAATAATGATACAATGACCGCCATTGGCACCGAAGGCGTCAATGAGTGAAACTCCCGTTGGCCGGATAAGATAGGCTTCTTGGAAGAGAGTCAGACTCACGAGCAGTTGGAATGGCATTGGCTGTATCTGCTCGACCTGGAGAATGACACGCCGTAGACTAGATTCAGTGCTCCGTGTCGAGGCGCATTCGTTTGACCGTCACCAGCTGCCAGCCCTGGTTTCCGCACTTGTTGCTAGCTGTTGCAGCTTCTCAATGAATTAAAAAGACAAGTTTTAGGTCTCACGCACAGAATAAACGAATATTCCAGCGAATTGCAACCGTCACAAACACCTTCACCAACATCCTCCTACACACAACACCTTGACTCCTTGGCCATCGACCATCGACCATTACCCACCGTTCCCTTTTTAAAGTGTCCGCAGACTCAAGATGCCTCCAATCAACTACCCTCGTGAGTTTGTCGAGCGGATTGGCCGCCCGTGGAAGGAATGCCGCCCCAAGAGGTTCCCACACTTGGTGTTCCCCTTCAACTTGGACGCGTACGACCACGAGGATACAGCACTCCGACGCGCGGGCATTTGTGCATTCGCTGCATTCCTCACGCCCATCAGCGTAGAAGAGAGCAAAGCTCTTCAGGAACGTTCCAAAGCATTCGTGACCGAGTGGCTGGCCCGGGAGAAGCTCACGGCATCCCGTCTGGCCATCGAGCTCCTGGTCGACCCCCACGTTTGGCGACAATTTTGTACGTAACCTGACACAATTACATACTGAGATTCTTTCTAACATCAGACAGTTGCCGAAGTCGACAACGATATCCGGCCTTTGTGCCCGTATATCCCGCTACTCGGAAAGGTCGAGATTACTGCCGAGACCCGTGCTTCTACACCGATGCAGCAGGACACCGCCGGTGATGCAGTCGATGCGGACAATGGTTCTAACTTGCCGGTTGACTCGTTTCGACGTGACACATTCACCAAAGTCCATCGGATGGAGTTCCACACGCTGGTCGACGCAGAGGACAGAGTTGTTGACGCGGTCCCCTTCAACACCAACCTCGACGGGCCGCAGACGAATATTCAGGCACAAGGGCCACACGATGCACGCAATAGACATTTTCTTGCAGAAACTGACGCAATAGGCAGTCAAGCTGTCATTGAGTACGCGGCAGAGTTAGGGCAACCTCTTAACGTGACCCACATTGTGTCTAATCACAGCGCCTTTGTGCGACGACAAATCGCGGATCCGACCCTACGGATAGAACGCATGGTCTTAGGTGATTGACGATTGTCGGAATACTTTTCCCGCGAGGGGCGGCTTGAAACCATTTACCCTCCCGCCGTTGCAACTGCTACCGGACAAAGCTGGTCTTCTTTCTAGCCTCCTACCGGCCATTACCCATATCAGTCAGCAACCACTGGTTAGTACTCCGATGTTGCGACCTTTGCTTCAATATGGACGTTGACTCTGAATTACTAGCCATGACTGATAGGAATTTTCTTATCCTTCTTAATGCCATCATGACTACCACCTGCAGGACGACCTTGGGCAGCTCAAGCCTCACAAGGAAAGTGATGAGATGGACAGAGTCGGTCTAGCCTCAACATTTAGATCAGAAAATACACTTGAAACTTGAGACACCACAATCATCGTAAATGCATAGCTTTACTGTAGTAAACCTTCAACACGCACGTTCAGTACATGGTCATATTGCCCACCAACCGCGTCAAAATGTCATGTCTTCATGTTCTTCCGTATGTCTAGATCTAAGAACAACGGCTATTCATCCCAGTTTTCTGCCGTGCGTGGTCCTCGTGTATTCATTTCCCAATTTTTTCGTGGCTAATGATACGTCAAGTTGGTCATGAGTTGTGACGACCAGCCATCAAACCTTGTAACAGCCCGACCAAAGCCAAATGAGTACCATCGCACGCCCATCAGCACGAATTTTCCCAATGTAATACCGTAAGTCATCATTTTCCGCCCGTCCATTGACACCCAGCCCTCATTCTGCCTCGCTGACCGTCTCTGATTCAGAGGACATGCATTCGGCGTGCGCAGTCTCGTCCATGACGTCGCTCTGGTCATCCGCCAAGTCATCGTCTACGCCGGATTCGTCTTCATTTCCACTCTGTGAGCTTCCTTCGAGGAGGCTTTCGTCAGTCACTTCCTCGTCCTCGTCATCAATCTCTTCAATTCCATCGAAGCAAAAGATCTCAGCCCCGGGTATATGAACATCAATGGCGCCATGGTCGCCATACGATTGCTCATAAGCTTCCCGATCAATAGCCATTTCCACCTCTGGCAAGTTCTCGTACTCTTCGTCGTCGACGGCCAGGTATACTTCCAAGTCAACCTTTGAGAATTGTCTATGTCCACCCACGATTTCGACATCATGCACAATGTTTGACCTCCCACATTCGTCGTACATTGGCTGCGCCGAGACAGGATTATTGAGGTAGATGTCTGTATCGTCATCGCTGTCGTCGTCGTCAATGCTTCCGTTGCCTTCAACATCGCTATTGTTGAGGCCGTGGAAGCTAATACCCATTATTGGGAGCCTCTCTTCGTGATGAGGTAATTCGAGTACAGCCACATCTTCAGAGTCGATCATAGGGCTTGAATTCCAGTCATAAATCTCACAATCATCATAACGTTCGTCAACAGGCATGCTTTCTGGTCCATCTCCTTCAGTTGCAGACGGCAATGTCACTAAGCTGTCGCCCTCCTCTGGTTTGTGGGTGCTCCCGAATGAAGGGATGGACGATGCAAGAGTAGAAGATTGGGTCGAGCCTGGCGGGTAACTCCATTCTGGCAGGAGAGACGGTCCTATGACGATATCGTCGAGTTCAATGTCCAATTGCTGAGCTTCCTCAAGGCGCTTGTTGCATTTCATGCGGATATCTTGCTGAAGAAGATTACCCAGGTCGAGTGCTAGTTGGATGTCCCCCAGTCGTTCTTGGATGACTTGGTGTAGACTCTGTTGTTCTGGGTCCCAGCACATGTCTGACCACGTCGGGAGACAATCTTCACCGTAGTACATATCTTTGATAGACACTCTCTGACCTCTCGCCATATCCAGTCGCAGGTTTGCCTTTTGCTGTAAGATCTGCGCCAGTCCGTCCGGCAGAAGACCGACAGGTATGACACCAGCCAGCCATTTCGAGAACTCCGTGGAATCAGATGATCGTGCGTGACCATTATCGCCAATAGAAGTAGGCGGTATAGATGGTCTACTTGAAGATCCGGCTGAGGAAGCGCTCAGTGAGGCGTGATGTTGTCGAGAGACTGATTCGGCATCGTCGTGGTTCAGATTTTGCATGATTGGGCTTGAAGAGGAGAAATGAGATCATGGGAAGAAGAATTACTGCAAATCATGAACAGCAGACTGGAACTATGAAGCATGCTTTCCAAGAAACCGACAAGTGCAGAACAAAAAGCTTGGAAGAGGAAGAGAAAAGAATGAAACGCACTGCTTTATAGAAGCATCGCGCCATTTGTGAAATGAATTGCAGCGCTCTGCCTCCATTGATGATAATGACAACAATGGCGAAGAGTAGTGGAGAAGAACAAGAAACCGTTTGAAGTACATCCCTCAACAGGTTCGGGCAAACGATTCTGCGACACAGGATCAATGGTGGGTTATTGATAGAGGATACCCCACATCTTCAACGGCTTCACCGTTGGATCACCCCCAGGAAACATGCCACCATCGACAATATGCGTGAAGAAAACAATGAAGTGAAATCTCTTCAAACGAAGTTTCAAATAAGCAATAGTTGTTCATTTGCATGACAAATCAAAACTTCTCCAATCCCAAAGGAATGTCCCCAACGCCATATCGCCATTCTATATCCGAGTCGTTGCATGCATCATTGCATCATAACACAAACGTCTTGAAGCCTGAAACTGTCAACATCATCCCATGCAAGGCCTGCGTCGTGACCAAAACCCTAAATCTCAGCCGCACCACCAGCAATCGAAATCCTCCTACTGAATCTCCATCTCGTTCTCCGCAGTCAACTGCTTCTCGATCTCGGCGTCCATGTCGGGCGCATCTGCACGAAACACAATCAGCTTCTCGCTCGTCGATGAAAAGCCTCCCCAGTTTAAAAAGCGTGCCGCCTAGCATGCATTTTGCAAACTCACCTTGCATTTCCTTCTCCCCATCCGCATCCATTCTTCTCTTCAGCGCATAACCCATCTTCTTTTCCAATTTCCTCGCCTTCTTGGCACTCAGTTTTGCTCCGGGCCCGCTCGTGGGCAGGATACCAGGTCTTGCGCCGCGCGCAACATCCTTCTTGGAGATTTTGTTCTTGGCGAACTCGCTGCGCTTTCTGCGGACCTTTTTGGATGCGGCGGCTCGAGCGGCAAGTCGGTTCTTGGAGGGACCGTTGGGGTTCTTGACGGAAGGCATTTTGAGTCGTTTGGTCTGCCTCCGATGTGGTATCGCGAAGGAGACTCGATGCTCAGAAAATCTTGCTCGAAGAAGAGGAATAAAATCGACTGCAGCCTTCGGTCACTGCAGAAAAAAAGTCTGACCCCACTGTTTCACACACGCAAAGGTCGAACGGCTAACCCCACTTGTTCCCTCGTCCCTGCAGTTGGTGGCTTGATGAGATGATGAGCTGCGGTCCACAATACACAGCATTCGCAAAACTACCTAGGTAGGGTAGGTAAGTATCCGTGATTCATCTAGCCTGCTTGTCATCAAGACCTAGGTAGTAAGAAATGTAAAAGAAATAGTCTCATTATGCTGTATGTTATGTTGGACGCTATCTCCATCCGCTTTAGTGTCTGCTCTGCGTCCCGCGTATGAATAATACCCAAGTATTGCAACCAATGTTAATTCCATCCCGAATCCATGACGCCTGTAATGATTGCCCGATATAATAGATTGAAGACTTTCTGCAGCTCCTTTTTTTTATCTTGGCCAGATGTTAGTTGACCCGCGTGTGATTATTTTTGCCCAGAGTACTTGGAGTGTCGATGCTTGGTCTTTCTACACTCCTCCTCAACATGCCCCGGCTTTCATTACCTTCGTCGTCGCTCATCAGACCATCCAGCTCGAATTCCTCAGCGTCTCTCAATTGACACTCCTCTGCGGCGCGTCCGTTGGCATGTCCATTGGCGAAGGACTTCGTGTTAAGAGCCGGATTAGCCAAGCGGTCATAGAGATGGATGACCATGTTGACGAAGAGGAACAAAAGAAAGGCAAGCGAAAACAAAATAAGGATATACGAGACGCCATCCATATCGGACTGGGCAACAAGGTTCATCTGCTCTTCAGTAGCACCCATGAACAGGAATCCGGCGGCGTACAAGAGCTACAGGTTGAGTTGTCAGCTTTCGAAAATCAACGGGGCGCAAAACGTCACTTACGAAAACAGGAATGAACTGAAAGCTGTTCCAAGACCGGCCATCCTCCGACAGGGATTGTTTGTCCTTTAAGACAAAGGCAATCTCGATTATCCTGGTAATACCAACAGCCATCAAAGTCTTGCCGAACGTCGCATGTGTCATCGCACTGATCATCAGCTCTTGGGGATGAGCAGACATGGCCCAACCAGTAATGAAGATGACAAAACCGGGGACAAAGTTGCGCTTCGGATTTCCATCGCGATCCTTGCTGAGCCACATGCCAGCCAGGCCAGCGCACCACCAGACAATGCCCATCGTTGTATGTTGCCAATCGTTCTTGACCCAAGCAGTTCCCCAACGGTGCTCGGTGAAGGTATTGACACAGCCCCAGGCGGCAATAACCGCACTATCGAAGAATTCCTGCGAGCGTCCAGAGCGCTGCATCCAGACCTGTCCGGCCAGCATGATGATGGTAAGAATAACACCGTAAGCAATGAAAGCACCTCCCATGATGAAGTGTGCTGCACATTGTCCAACGTGTTCTCCTTGACAGAAGCCAAGTGCCGTAATGCCACCAAAGATCATCTGAGCCCAGGACATGAGCGGCATCGCCTTGCCTATGATAGAGTGGCATGGTCGAATCAGTTTCCTGATTTTGCCATTCAAGCCCTTCTCCCAGTGGCCCTTCAAGTAGAGCCCCAACACGACCTGGCCGATGAGGAGGAGCTGTAGAATGTTGGCAAAAATCAAGTGGATGTTGTGACCGACGAATTCGCGACCGCCATGAGCGTGGCCCAAGAAGAAGCCGAGGAGGGCAAGTGAAGAGCCGAGCACCTGAGTTGGAACGTGCCATCTCGAATTGGTCATCTAAATTTCCTGGTTAGTCATTGCATGGTCTTGGATTAACCTGTCCACAGGCATCACACTAACGCCGAGAACCATTCCAATAGGAAAGATGACGCCATAAGCAAACATGTTGACAAAGATGTGTATCCATAACGTTGTGTCCTGTGGCACAAGGGTCAGTTCTTGTCCAAGATGTTGGTGCCTCTATGGTGATCTGGTACTGACTAGAGGCTCCAAAGAGACAGTCTGTCCCTCTGGGATCTTGCTGTCTCCATGATGATCGTGTCCGTTTGCCATTTTGCCCAGTGTCGCTACGACGAGGAAAAGGGACGAGAATGTCCCCTTCGCGAGAGAAGTAGCCATGGTTTTGGTAACTCGATACGTTTCAAAATACTATTTCGGGACTCGGACCTCCTGGATAGTAACCCAGCTGGGTCGTCGCGGGTCTCGTGGCGTGATGCGTGGTTTCGGTCGCAGCGGAAAGCAGCTGGAACTTCAGATGAATCGACGAATGGTAGAGCTTTGTGTACCCAGTCCGGCGGACAAGACAAATAAATGTCTGCGATTGCTTGGGGAACAGAGGGAGGCGAGGTGGAGGAATAGAGGAAAGACGAAATGGCAGCCGCTCCTGTGTTGGACACCACTACACGGCCATGCCTTTGGACACGCTAGCCAGCCAAAAGAGGACGGGCCAAGAGACTGCACCTGCTGTCGCGGCCAGTTTTAATGGGCTGCAGAGGCTGTGCTGGCCTCAGTAGGGACATGTACTTCTCAAGGGAGGGGGCACGTCTTACCCGCTTGCCAACTGGCACTATAACCAGACACGGAGCGTTCGGCAAGTCAGCATACACAAGGACTATTGCGCATGTTATCATTGGCCGACACAATGGCAGATGGAGACGCCGCCTACCAACTGCACAGCAAGTCATGGTACCAGTCAGATCAAATCAGTAGCGCCTGCAGTCGACATATAACAGCAGAAGACTGCATGAGCTCACAATAGCAGTTGAATAATATTAACGATGATCTTGCATGAGAAATGGTACTGTACCATCGGAATAAGAGCACTGGCCTTCGTCCCACCTCCCCACAACTCCCAGACCAACAGCCATTCTTCCTCTTCCTCTCCCAGTATCTAAGTCTATCACGATGAGACTAGATTGTCGTCCAACACCCTGTGGTCGATTTAGGAGTCAATCGCTGCTCAAAGAACTCACTGCTGCAGACATTCCGCGCTACAGCCAAAATAGGACTACAACTCTTGTTTAGTGCTTTCTCAGGCTGTTCTTCTTCCCAGAATGGTATTGTCAAATTTGTGGTGCATATCGCCTGTCGATTCTCTGCTCCTACAGCCTGGTCTGGTGTGGTAATTCAATCCTATTGCAGCGAATGCTTGGCTCAGGTGGTGCAATGAATCACGAAGATTCAGCAAACCGTCTGCTGGCGAAAACAGACAGCGCAATATCATGGTTGACCGCTTTAGTGTTAAGCCTTCATTGCTCTACTAGTGATTGCTTGACCGTGTTGCAAACTGTTGTTGTGCGATGGTAAAGTGTCCGACGAACATTTTTCAGTCCATCTGAAAGACCTGCCCGAATCCACCCAGAATATGAGCCTCGCTTCGCTCGCTCAGGATTCTAGCCGCTCTCATTACCATTGTAGCCTTGTTCCAGCTCTTCAAAAACATCGCAGCCTCAGACAAGGCGTTCCTGTCCTCCGTTCACTCTACCTCGCCGTGTCTCTAGTTCTCCTTCGACAGGTTTCCACGATGCCCCTCTTCAGCTCCGCGGGCTTCCCGAACCAAATGATCAGTGAATATGCCACTGAAGTCAATCATCACTTTCCCCGAGAGCAGGACATAGATCCTGCAGCACGATATGGCATCATGATTGCTCTGGCAATCTCGAGCGGTGCCTTCTTCGTGGCATGTATCGGACTCACTATCGCACTTTGCGACTGGCGCATGAGATATCTGCATCTTCGTAAAGAACTTGATGAGCGAGGATTTGCGTTGGCGGATAGAAACACAACGCGTCAAGAGACTACAGCTCAAGAGCCAGAAGGGCAATCAGCTGAGAACACGGCCGAAGCGACGGCTTCCGGGGCTCTCTGAGAATATTGCAGGAATTGGTGAGGTTTTGGCTGCGGAGCAGCTTGGTTAAGCGATCGGACGATGGAGCAATGTATGAAGTCGGTGATCTAATTCACAGATCAAGGGTATCAAATTGTGCAAATATGCCTATCAAAGGCAACGGCTTGATCTGCTTGTAGGCTTCACTATGAAGCCTTACTTTGGCCGGTTTGCTCCTTTTGCAAGAATTCTTTAGCTTCCCGCCACAACTCTCCTTCCATTTCCCGTTCGACCCTCGTGCTTCGACTGTTCAGCCAGCCGACATCCAAACCGCCCACGGTGCCCAGGCCATTTGGTTTAAGAGATGCCTTCGTCCCGCCGTTGGGATCCTGACGTGGCTCGTTTGCGAGGTTCACGATACCTGCCTCTTCAAGCGCCATGATTTGTCGCTTCATTCTCACGTCTATGCTGTGCAAAGTTGTGAGGAATGAGTCTGTTGCCGACTTGAAAGCTGCCTTCTGGGATGGAGTATTTAACGCTGGTGCATCACGGCCCGGCGTCGTCGAGTTCGATGATGGTATTGTGAGGGCATTGAGGGAAGTGGCGGTTTGACTCATGAGTTGCACGATGGATTTATCGATCTCGTTCAATTGTTGGATGTTCTCTTTCAGGGTAAATGGTGTGTAGCTTTGTCCGTTCTGCTCTGGGGCACCTTGGCCCATGATGACGTCGTTTGGCGAGGACATTGCTGACAGCGGATTTTGCGTCGTGTTGCCCAATGATTCACTGAAAGAGCGGTTGGCTGCTCAAGGAACCAAGTAATAAGCACGATATTTTACCTTGGGAACTAGTAAAACTGGTGGTTGCAGAGTTCTCGGGTTCTCCAACCGCGTGTATTTGAGAGGGCTTTTTCAAGATACTGCGCTGTTTCAAAAGTCACGGACGAATTGGTGAGTTGGGATGAAGGTAAGAGCGTTGCAGGCTCGCAGACAGCTCTTCCCAACAGCCCAGACATGTGGGGCAGATTTTACAACACGCGCCCACGGTCACATCGCCATTGCCCATTGGGCCATTGAGCCGCCTCAGAATAGATATTGTGCAATTGTAATAATTTTTTAGACTCAACTGATTGCTAGAGGTAAACGTACATGTAATCGAAGTCAGGCTCGTAAAATTTGATTGGTCTTTCAAGCTACACTTTTGTGGCAGCGAGCTTGCTACATCCGAGACGCGCCGCGAAAACATCGGCTAAATCCAGCTCTGGACGCTTTCCTCAGTCAACTCACTTGAGGCGACATGAAGCTTCATCCAAGTAGACATCGACCAGGGCACATCCACGTCTCAGCTTGACCCGATCACAGGCGCACGGCGATCGTCCTCTTGATTGCTTCTACCCTCTGCCGGCACTATCGCCTCACAAGTGTCGCATACTTTACCTTTAATTTGCCGACTCGCTCGTGCGGCTATTCCTGCGCCCAAGCAAGACCCGCGGCCTGCAGCATCAACGGCGCGGCTCGGTCCAACATGTCATCGGCATAGTCTAACACATCATTGGCTTTCTCATCTACTCCTTGGAATCAGCAGTCTCGTCTCATCCCAAACGCGGCCGGCCAGCATGTCTGGGCAGCCTCCTGCCCCTGTGGCCCCAGCTGCGAACTATGCGGCTCAACCAGCAACTTCGCCCGCTGCACCGCCCGCTGCAGGTGGCACAACTGGAACAACTGGCGGTGTCATGTCAAACCAAAACTTGAACCAAATCGTAAGTTCCATTTGATTCGTGCAAGAGTGTTCCACTTTGAGGTCTTCACTTGATCCTGCCATCTACATCTACCACCATCCTGTTTTCCTCTTATCAATACGATTCATCGTAACGGAACACGAGATAGTGATTCCTTCTTACTCTGCTCGTTTCTACGGCGTTTCTGTTCACACTCAAATATCATTCGATGCCAACACCGTCGCATCAACCAACTAGCGCTCGTTTTAAGAAGAATCATTTTGACATGCACAGCGAGCCTCTCTGTTTTAAGAGGGCTTCCTAAACATGGACACTACATATTGGCCCTCGGCAAGCAAGCTAACAGACTCTCAAAAGGTCACCGACTACCTTCTAAAGAGGGGTTTCAATCGCACAGAGGAGGTTTTCCGACAAGAGTCAAAGCACTTGGGTGCTGACGGAAAGCCTATTCAGCAACTGGCAAACATAGGTCCCAAGAAATACCAAAAGGCGTTTAAACTCCTCAAGGAATGGGTGGATAACAACTTAGACCTGTACAAGGTTTGTTTCCGCATCTACATACCTGCAGCATATTACTAATGCGCAGGTAGTTCGAGTTGTCAAAGCTACTGTGGCCCATGTTCGTATATTCTTTACTCGAACTTGCAGGCCATGGGTATACAGAAGATTCGAAACTCTTCCTGAAGGAATTGAGTCATCACTTCCAACGAGTTCATGCCGATGACCTCAAGACGTTCTCAACAATTACGCTACCACAACATGTCGCAGAAAATCCAACTGCGAAACTGTACAAAGAGAACAAGTACCGAATACATCTGAATCAGCACGCAACTGGCGATCTGTTCAACTTCCTGGAAAGAGAATCCGAACAGGGAGGTTCAGTCATTCGTCAACTACTTGTGACGTATTGCCAAATTGATTCGACGGCTGGTGGCCCGATTACCCCCTTCAGCTTCGAAGCAGTCTTCAGACGGTCCAAGAATGCTGATATCGAGGAAGTCGATGCGAAGGAGGGGGTTCCTGGTGTGCATATTGGGCCATCGAACAAAGATATTCTCGACCCTGCACAACCACTGAAACTTGGCCCTCTGCCTATGGATCCTGATTTACGCGACGACGTCCGCGCGGAAATTGAAGACGAGGAAAAGCGAAACCCTCCGCCAGAAGGCACTGGCAGCATGCTGGAAGAGTTCGACCAAAGGATTAAGCGCGAAGAGGACGCGGACGCGCCCAGCAGAGCAGATCTACCCCTGCCACCCTCAAGACCTAGAGACATCATGCTGGAGATGTCAAAGGTTCGAGAAAATCGAGACCGCTTTAAGATCGACGGGAGAACAGGCGGTGTTGGTACATCTGTCAGTGCTTGCATGTTCACGTTCCACAATACCTTTGGAAGGTTTGTCAACTTCTTTCTTTCCATGTCCCAACTTTTCCCGCTGACACCGTTGCAACAGTGTATCATGCATGGACTTCTCCGAAGACGGCCAACTGGCCGCCGTTGGCACATGCGAATCATATATACGGGTGTGGTCACTAGATGGTCAAGGGCTACCAACGATGAATGCCCACGAAAAGGATGCGAAGTTCAACAGCCGAAAGCTCATAGGCCACGCCGGACCAGTATATGATGTATCATTCTCTGACTCAGCCTCTGGCCCCCCACAAAAGCTCTTCGGTGACGATGGACGACAAAATCTGGCTATTGATGGCCGTCCTAAGCTCCTTCTCTCATGCTCAGCCGATGGCCATATTCGGCTGTGGTCACTCGAATCTTGGGCATGCCTCTGTCTGTACAAGTCCCATGATGGACCCATCTATCGTTCGCTTTGGAGTCCGCATGGACACTACTTTATCAGTGGTGGCTATGACAAGGCCCTGCGCGTGTGGATGCAAGATCATGCTTCACCCCAACGTCTCATGGTCGGCCATGATACAGCCATTTCCGCCATTGCTTGGCATCCCAATGGCACGTTTGTGTTCTCGGCGTCAGATGAGACGGATAAGTCAATCCGTATGTGGTCAGTAGCCACTGGGGCCTGCGTACGAGTCTTTGCTGGACACACCGATTATATAACTGCTCTAGAATGTGCTCCAAATGGCAAGGTCCTAGCCAGCGCTGACTTGGCAGGCAACATCTTTTTCTGGGATCTTACCAAAGGTACCCGCATCAAACGATCGCGTGGCCACAGCCGTGGCGGCATTTGGTCTCTCAGCTTCAGTATGGAATCGACCGTTCTGGCGTCTGGCGGACAGGATGGCACGGTGAGGCTATGGGATGTTGAGGAGCCGCTTGACCCTCAAAAGGCTGCAGCGCAGGCTGGATTAGAAGCTGCGGCTGCTTCTACAGCTGTGGATGGGGCGGCAACTACCGCGGCGGCCACGGATGCCACACGCGTCAATGCCACCGCCCCTGGACCGTCAGCTACCACTGCAACATCGAGTGGGACGCAGAAGAAGAAAACCAAAGAGGTCATGGTTACACATGACCAAATCAGTGCGTTCCCGACGAAGAAAACGCCAGTAATGCGGGTCAAATTCACAAGGATGAACTTGGTGATGGTTGGTGGATGTTACGACCCCGAGCGCTAGGATTGCTTAGTTGTAGACTCACCTGCTTTGGTTCAACAGCCGTGGTTGCTCTGCGACAGCATGCTTCCTTCACGAATTCAGCCATTAACTGCTAGAAGACATGCCAAGCGTGTCATGAGGAGGAAATTGAGCAAGGTGGTTGACAAAGCAGCATGCAAGGCGTAAGGTTGCAAGGCATTTCGCCTCAGGCGTTTGGTTGACTGGTCAAAAGATGAGTGCGTGTACAATAAGAAAGGGGA
>AFRD01000592.1:0-15608 GCA_000222875.2 Periglandula ipomoeae IasaF13
GGTAAAAGGAAGACCTGCCTTGACGATCAATGCATCGCGAGGATCATCCCGCGCTGGAATTGCTGCTAGATCACAAGTATCTAGCAAGCGTGTTGGCATATCTGACGCAGTTAGCATGACTAAAGCAATTAGGCAACAAGATAGTGTACTACAAGCTCACATACCTTTCAGACAGTGCACGATAACATCTAACTCGCCGGAGGTGAGCTTTTCTTCCAGCTCAGCAGTCCATAAGCTCTTCTCGCCGAAATTGTAGAGCGCCGTGGATTTGTCCCTGTCGCCGAGAGTGTGGAGCGTCTCAATCTCGAACGTTCGGCCCGGCGCCAGCTTCTGGAGGCGATCGCGAATACCCTCGGCCTGAACAATGGCGAGGTTTGATCTGCGCGTGCCTATCCGCAGCGGCTTTTGCAAAGTTTGCTTGATTTCCGCCATAATGGCAATGCCTACTTGCACTAGGTTGAACTGTTCCTTGGTATGAGAGGCATGTGCGGTGGCCCAGAACTTTTGAGCAGTGCTGACAAGTGGGTCATTGGAAATCCGCACATTTCTACGTAGATTAGATAATAAGCTTAGAGTATTTATTGTAAGAGCATAGACTGCCTATGTGGCGTACGCGCCCGCGAGTAAACGTATATATTCTCCCATTATGTATAATATAACATAGTACTTTACATGTCTAGGTACTGCAACTTTAGAACCCCTTTATGCAGCAAATTTTACTTTTTAAGTCCAGCAGCTTCCACCAACTGCACTACAGCCTGATTTCCTCCCTGCCTCGCCGCCCACAAGATCGACCGTCCTCGCTTGTCCTTGAACCTGCCCCCTTCCCAAGCAAGTACGCAACCGATTCCGTTTGTCCTTTATACGCTGCACGATACAGTGCCGTTCCCCACACATCACTGCCCTCTATCAAAGCTGGATTGGCCCACCACGCCTCGACCGATTCCAGATCCGCTCCATTTTCAACCAGGAGCCGGAGCGCCTCCATATTGCCCAGCTCAGCAACGGCAATGTGCGTCCCGCTTTCCTTTCGTCTCCATCCATGTTCGAGAAGCAGTCGCAGAATTTCCAAAGAAGGGTGCTTGCCGATCAAAGCGCATACCCCGGGCTGCTCTCAGTCATTGTAGCCCCAAGTGTCGTTCGGATCTTGTCCATTTTCAAGCAGGAAGAGCAAGATCTCAATGTTGCTGTGGTAAGCTTCGAAACTTAGTGCATCACCGATGAACTCGCCGTGGTGATTCTTTTAGGTTAAAGCCGTGCTTCACTAACACGCGCCAAATGGGAATGGAATGAGCGTAGCAAACTTGGTGGTAGAATTCGTTGTTTAATGAGTAGGGTGGGATACCGAATCCCTCGCTGAGGACCCAATGGAGCACTTGGACGTTTGCATGTTGTGCTGCGCGTTCGGCGATGTTTTCGAGTTTATCGGCATGCTTTGCTTGATTTGCTGAATGGTAGAACTTCTTTGGTCTGGAGATGGCTCCCCTTGATTGTTGCATGGAGATGCTCTAGCAAGGCTGTATCTGTGCGTTGACTCATTGTGAGGAGGTGTTAGGTTGCCACCCAGTCAAGGTGTTTCTAGAGCGGATGTGTCTGGTGTTATAAATACTCGAAAATCTTGGCCAAAAAAAAAGAGAAAAAAAAAGGGAGAAGAAGTGGTAAGTCGGATTTTGTTATTTGTGCTGCTTTGTGAAGAGCGTGAGTTATCGTTTTGTTTTGACTTTTCGACCAAGTTGGCTCGCATGCCTGACATATCCGTGGTGACGTATATCCGAGTCGACGCCAGATGATGATCATTGTGACTTGTTTAACATTGAGTAATCTGGCTCCATTTTGCGACACGCCATGCGAGTTTTCATGAACGTGAGGTCTGGTGACAAATTAGCCGCACGCTTTGAACGAAATGAATTGGACGGGTGATTGAGTATGCATAACTAACACATCAGATTCAATAGATTAGCGCCATCTAAGGAGCCACGGCCGTTGGTCAGCCTTCCGTAAGACGAAGCAGTATTCTTCACTGGACAAAAGCGGCAGGACATTAACAAGGCTGGACTGGGCCAAGGAGCATACGCTCACCTCACGTAGCAACGCCAACCAAGAGCGATCATCGCATACATCACACATCACCTCTCGCTATCAAGTGTCAGATTGACCCTATATTGCCATTGAGATACCGGGAGTGTATGCCAAGTTCATCGATTCTCTATATTAAGCTCATAGGTCATTTAGGGGATGCCCTGCGACGGCTTGTCGGTATGAAGACTGGCTAGTCGGCCCACATTCAATTCGAAAGGTGACCCTTCAAGCGGTTACCGAAACACCGTCAGGATGTACAAAGAAAGCAATCGCGATAATAACATAGCTATGAATCTCGTTAGTCGAGTCACTAGAGGGACTTCCCAGAACCGTAGTACTCACGTGCCGACTAGAAGTAAACCTTCAAAGTAGTTCGTTGAGCCATCATGCACGATGCAGTTCACAACCAGCGTGGACATTGTCAAAACAATCGTCTCAAACGTGTCAAACTGCAACGACATAGGCCTCCCCATGATCCACCCGATGACGATGAGGAAGGGTGTCACAAACAGCGAAATCTGAAGAGTCGCCCCTACAATGACAGACACGGCCAGGTTCACGCGGTTCGCCCTCGACCACTGAACTGTGCCAACAAGACATCCTGTATTGCCAACTATGGGCACGATGATGAGACCAATAAAGCTTCTGCTGACACCAAGGGCTTCCACGAAGCCATCAACACTGTCCACAAGGGCGTCTGAGCAGAACGAGACTCCGAGTGTGGCAAGGACGAGAATGATGCTACTCGATAACCCATGTAGCTTGTCCTCTGGGGGATCTTCTTCCTCGCTGAACAGATCCGCGTGCGTCACCGACTGGAAGTAGAGATATATGAGGTAGAACATGAGAAGAATGACCGCTGTAATGCGAGAAAGAAGCAACACATGCTCGCTAGGTTGGCCGTTCAAGTTGTCGCTCCCTGGGTTTGAGATGTGCAGTGCCGACGGCATAATGAGGGATACGCAGGAGATGATCATGAGAGAGGTCAGCACACCTGCAACGTCAATGTTGATCTCGACTGAGTGCTTGCCCAGGCCAGAAAGAAGAAAGCAAACTCTAAGGATCTGCCGCTTATCAGCAATGTTGGTCATCACAACCGAATGGTTGTATACGATCCCAATTCAAAAGAAGAACACTAACCAGCAAGATTGATGATAGAATGTTCCCAATCATGCTTGACTGGACGATGGAAATCTCATTCTCTCGTAAAGCGCTGATACCGACCTAAACGACCAATAAGTATCTGTATCAGGCTGGGTTTGGTCACTTAACATACAATCATCTCAACGGCATTGCCAAATGTCGCATTGATCAGGCCGCCTGCCACGAACCCAACAATCGCAGCCAGCTGCTCAGTGCCGAACGTCAGAATTGAAGCCAGCGGGAACATGGCCAAGAAATTGAGCGTGAAGATAACGGCGGGCGACCATCCCCATTGCCCTGCCATGAGGCCCAGCGGCACACATGGCATGAGGAAGTTGGAATAGCTGCATTTGAGGCTCGCCATGAACGCATGCTTGGTTTCTCGACGTATCCTCAGGTTCAATGGCCGTTTCGCAACTTCCTGCCCACTCAGAGGCGAGGCCAGTAAGGGCCGGGCCTCGTCTCGCGTTGCACCAGAGCTCATGTTGGAGAGCTTGAACGCCAGCCGGAACGCTTCAATCGCTTGATACACTACGAGTTGAAGCCCATCTCAGGCCCTGAATGATAACTAGACGATCGATTGCGAGTGTTTTTCCATGCAACACAGAGACTGCTTTGCCTGTATCCTGACGAGTGGAGCTGTCCATTCGTTCAAAACGGCAACGCACTGGATGTAATGCGGTGGCTATGCTAAAACAAAGACCGGGGTGAAGTGGCACGGAATGGCACCTCTTGGCTGCAGCCAACCAATAAATCAGCGATGCAAAGACAAGTGCTAGCCAAAGAATCGGCACGAAATAACCAGTCTCACTGCCTGCGGCCTGGTTCCGAAGCCGCTGTGAGCCTCTTTTAGTTTCAAAATGCTTGTAGATGGCAAGTCGCCCAAGAGCAGTTCGCTTTTTAATACCCACCACACCATTTCATCCAGCAATACTAGTACGGGGCAAAAGTGTAGCGTTCGCGGGCTTGGCGAGGGAAAAGTTTCGGCGCCCTAGATTTCGTCATTAACCTTTTAACTTTTCGTCGCGCGTCGTGGTTTTTAGGGTTTTCGAAGTGCCTTGGTAGCTGGGTCGTCATGTCGCAAGACCTCGACCGTCCGCAATCGCAGGAAGGGAACATCAGAGCTCGTCGAAGAATCATGAGAGACAATGCGGTGACCGCTGCGGATGCTCCCGACGGGCCGGAACAGATCCCAGGGCTAGCTCGGGAAGATTCGATTCCTGGCATCACGAGGACACCCTCCATGTTTTTGCGCATGCGAACCGACACATATCAAGACATTGGCGTCTTGTTGCAGGAGGTCGTTTCGAGTCCAACAAAGGCGCTTCTCGTCTTTGTGCCGGTCGCGATTGTTGCTGGATTGGTACACCTGCCAGCGCTTGCTGTCTTTGTGCTCAGCTTTGTCGTACTTATCCCGCTCGCTGGACTGATTCTTTATTCCATCCTTGTCTTCACCAAAGACCATGCTATCTTGGGAGGGCTGCTGAGGGCGGTATTTGGAAATGCTACAGAACTTGCTGTACGAGAGCTTCTACACAAATGGTCACTCACAACTCAACGGCGTACAAGACTAATGAATGATAAAACTAGCTCGGCGTTTGTGCACTTCTGCACGGCAAGGCCCAACTCGTTCAAGGCGTCATGATAGGCAGCATCTTGACTTATTGTTTATTTGTACTTCTACCTGTCCTATCAACCGCTCTGTCATTTGGTCGCCGGGGGCTAACTGAGTGGTTGTCCATATTAGGTCCTAGGTGGAAGCTTCCTCGTCGCCAGCTATGGTAAAAGGAAGGAACCTTTCAGCAAAAGCCGAACGTCCATCATGTCGTCCCTCGTCATGAGCGGGTCGATCTGCCTTACGATTCCAACCGTCATTGCGATGGCGGTTGACGAGAAAAAAGGTCAACAAGGGTCGGGCGGGGACGACGGCGATGCTTTGTTTCTCTCCCGTGCCACATCGGCAGTTCAGATGATGCTTTTCCTCGCGTATCTGATATTCCGCTTCCGAACCCATAACAGTATATTCCCCCACAATCCCAACGCACCGCATTTGAGCCATTCAAGCACAAACAGCTCGAGGTTCTCGTGGAATGAGCGAGGTTCCAATCACAGCAATCACTGGACAATGGGCCTAATGACCGTGGCGGCGCTCATCTGCACGGTCCTCTGTGCTGATAACGTGGTCCGAAGCCTGCCGGGAGCCATGAAGGTGTTGGGTTTCTCGGAATCGTTTGCGGCTCTTGTGTTGTTACCGCAGGCAGGAAGTCTAGTGAAAGCTGTGACGATTGTAAGGCATACTCGCTCTGACGGCAGCGCCCTTCCCGAACGCATGAGCCGACTTGACTTCGCAATCCGATCTATTATGACCAATGTCTTTGATACCGAGTTGTTTATCCTGCCCATGCTGGTAATGTTGGGTTGGGCAGTGGGAGTGCCCTTGAAGCTCAGCTTTGGGCTCTTTGAGGCAGTAATCCTATTGATGTCGATAATGAAAATAACGTATCTGGTGCAGCATGAAAAGACGATATACTTCGAAGGTATCATGCTAATGGGAACGTAAGTGCCCACATACAACCTGCTAAGCAGCGCGCAAGAAAACGTCGGTCGCTGATGCCAGTCCTACAGTTACGTATCTATCGCTATCGCCTTGTTCGTACGCCCCGACGTCACGAAAACCAGTCTTTCCTCGCTAGGCTTTTATGCCGCGTGAAGCATCTTTTGGGATGGATCAGGTGAAATAAGCTGCCATGATGACGAAATACCTGTAGATTAAAACAATTAGCGATACCCCCATATAGTTCGATATATCATTTGCCACATACACGGATATCAATAAAACGCCGTGCAAGAATGTGTAGTACTTGTCTTGCAGCACCTGATTGACCATGACCACCGCCAACAAAAGAATGTAGGTCTGTGGTGGCTCAAAGTACAGATCCATGTGGTGCCGAGAGACCCAGCCGACCAGGACCAAGATCGGAAGAACAAACAGAGCAATCTGCAAGATGCTGCCAATGATGACACCGATTGCAAAATCGATCTTCTGCCTTCTAGATGCCGCGATTACTTGTGCCATCTCTGACGCATTACTTCCCAAGGGGAAAATGATGATAGCGATGAAGGTCTTTGAAATACCGAGAGCCTGGGACGTGCCGTCCAGAGACTCCATGAGATTTTTCGTGCACTTGGCGATGAGCAGTCCCTATAGGAGCAGAACAACACCAGCCGAAGCGACCTTAGCCATTGATGGTCGGATTTCTGAAGGGGCTGCGCTGGCTTGCATCTCGGCTTCCGTTGGCTAAGCAGTGGATCATCGCGGTAGGGACTTGGCTCTTCTTCACCCTCCTCGTCGTCATCGTCGTCATCTTCTACAAAGATGGAGGAATGCGTCTGGAGCTGAAAGTACAAGTAGGCGCCGTACACGATCAGCAACACAATGGCCGTGGCACGACTGAAGCTCAACACCATCCGGCCGACATCAGCGCCGTGGTGCTTCTTGGACGCAAAGGTAGAATAGAGAGCGGCTGGAAGAATGAGCGCCACCGTAGTGATGATCATCAGCGTGGATAAGGTGTCCGCGACGGCGGAGTTGACTTGCAAGACGCCTGTGCCACGGGCGGCAGCTATGAAGCAGCAGCCTTGAACCTGGAATGAAAGTTTTTAGCAGTTGAGAGTGAAACGTGGCGACTCATTATTGGAATCATACCAGAAGAATATCTGAAAGGATACTTCCAACCATGATTGATTGAGCGATCCTCGGCTCATCGCGAAGAACAGCAAGAATGCCAACCTAGTTGTGAGTGTTAGTACGGCACCGCCAAAAGTTTAAGTGGGATCTAGCAGAAAGAATCAGGACCAAGGCCAACTTACAATGAGCTCAACTGTATTTCCAAAACTTGCATTCACCAAGCCCCCTATCAAACTCCCCCATCTGTTGCCGATGGCATCCGACGCATCGGAAAGATGAACTGACAATGGGATGATGGCTGCCAAATTCAACACCGCCACAACTGTATCAGGCCATCTCTTTGCGTATGACAGGAAAGACAACGGCACAAATACTAGAAAGAGATTAACACTGATGATTGTTCGCAGGTATTTTGGTGTGGTGATTAGCCTCTTTGCCAAGCTGAGTTGCTGGCTCCCGCGGCGCGACTCCATTGAAGGCAAGAGTCGGATGCAGGGCTGCGGCCAAGTCAATGGGACAGTGGTGTCAATGGGGACGGAGAGGTAAAGAATCACGGATGGTAGAGCAGGTTGAAATCAATAGACGCGCATGGCAAGGCGGTGTCTCCTGGTAAAGCGGTGCTCTTTGTTGCCAACAAACCGTCCAAGTTGTTAGGCCAAGATATTGCTAGGACCCACGGCTGAGAGTTTTTATCCTTGCCTGGGGGAGCACCAAGTGCTACTTTGCATGTCTAAGCCACCATCAGCGCACAGGATGGACCCAGGTGAGACACTCGCGGACTCATAGGTTGCTGCACGCCTGGATTGATTCGATCCCAAGACTGGTACTTGCAGTCAGGCTGCCGTTGGTTGGGATTTTCTCGCGGATTACGGGGAATTAGGTACGCAGACAGTCCCCAGCCGAAAAGGCCTTTGCCTGTGACCTGACATGCAGATAAGATTCGAATGGGGATCAATGAGGCTGCACTTAGTTGCACCTTCAAGTCCAGACTGCCAAGAAGGCATTTGCAGATTATGAAATGGCTCATTCTGGATGATAGACTTCGACCATCAAAGACCGGGTGATCTTCTTGCTTTCGCCCAAATGCCTTGTGGGGGGCCTAACCCATCTTTAATCTCTCCAGCATGGCGAAGTACATTAGCCAACTAGCTGACCGTCTAGGGCAGTGCCGTATTGCCGGACAAAAGCAGACGATTCAAACACCGGACAAGGGGAGTTGACGCCCGGAGAATAATGGTCCAGGACGGACCGCTAATGACACAAGCCATTTCCACGCTTTTGTGGGCTACTGCGTGCTAATTACCTGCGTCTGGTCCCTTGTGCCCCATAGCTGGCCACGTTTTGATCGAGGCTGCCGTGTTACCTGCGTACCTGATCGATTTGCAAGTTCAAATGTATGTTTCATATCGAATAATTGCAAACCAGATAGATAGTCGCTAAACCATCATCGGCCAGTCATGCTCACTTGACTTTCCATGCTCGCTGGAAGATTGTACGCCTCAGAGTTGTCAGGAGACTCGTTCGAAGATACTTAATTGGCTGTATCTTCTATCCGTCTCGGCTCAGTGTCGTCATTCCACCGGGTGAGGCTAGTGGTGCAGCAAGACTCGCGCCGGCAAAGCCAGAACGGACGACTCAACGCCATACATGCTGAAGAGGAGAAGGCGGCGCTTTGGGGATCCACGCTGATCAGGTCGCGAAAACCATAATTCATCCCATCTTCATCTCACTCATCAAGCGCGGGAATCGCAACAGGTTGGAAACTAATAGTCCCCCGGCTTACGGCAGATTCGGCAAAAGCACTGCCCCCGAACAAGCCCTGATTGATGGGCATACGATTCGAGAATAAGCTGAACCCATGATAAATCGTGGACCGCCGTCACGGGATCGCTGCCAGTGGGCGTGAAACATTCGCACGTGTGCAGATGACAGCGCGCGACTTTTTTTTGCATCAAAGTTGCTTACAATTTGGAATGGCGCCTTCATCAGGACAAGATGAAACTTCCGAGCCACCAGACATCATGCCGCCGAGGCAGCGAGCACCTACAATCACTATTCATCCAGCGGTCCGTATTTCTCATTTGTTTGACCCTCAACCAGGTTCACACCATCTAATATCGTGTCTAGGACGACGAGGCGCATCTTCGCTCCGATTCATCTGGATGGAGGCCATCCAGTAGGAAGGGGCATGAACAGTCGGTGACTGTAGACCGAGGACTTGCAAGCTCCTCTTTACGCTGTGTTGTCTCTCCCAACAGCAACCGGCTCAGCCATCTTGACATACCTGGCCCAGACGCTCAAAACGGTATTGATGCAGATGCCTCCTCAGCGACAAATATGAGTCCGATTTTTTCTGCAACAAGATCCCGTTCGGTTTCGTCTTGCACCACCTTTCCTGACAACAAACGCGTCGACCTCAGGCGACCGTCTCACACAAGCATTCAGGAGCACCCTTTCCTACTGTCACCGGAAGCTTTGGCAGACACAGTCGTGTCGAAAAGCATCGCCGAGCTCGAGGCTCTAGGGGGGTTAGATGGTCTGGCCCGGGGTTTACAGACTGATCTTCTCGCCGGGATATCATCAGAGATCTGGGAGCCAGTGAGCGGTGATGAACCATCGACAGACGCAGAAGACAATACGCCGCATTCGGGAAGGAAAAAGATCTACGGCATTAACCGAATACCAACGAAGAAACCGAAGAGCATTTTTGAGCTGATGCTGATTGTCTTAAGCGACAAGGTTCTTATCCTCTTGTGTGTCGTTGCTGCGATTTCGTTGGTACTGGGACTGTATCAGGCGTTCTTTCAACCGCATTTGCCGGGGCAGCCGCGGATTGAATGGGTTGACAGCGTGACTATCATGGTCGCTGTTCTCATTGTGGTGGTCACTGGTGCTTTAAATGACTACCAGAAGGACAAGCAATTTGCAAGTCTCATGGAGAAGGTTCGTAGCCCCCATCTAGCTCATGCTGTGGCATGTCAATATGCAGCTAACAATCCTGCAGACGGAAGATCGTGCCGTGAAGGCTGTTCGGTCGGGCAAACCGATAGAGATATCGGTTTTTGACATTATGGTGGGCGACATTCTGCACTTGATGCCAGGGAGCCTGGTCCCTGCGGATGGTGTCCTCGTCTCAGGCTATTCGGTTCGTTGTGACGAATCTTCCATTACAGGCGAATCTGAGCATTTAGCGAAACTCCCTCTCAGCACTGCGCTCTCGAGGCTATCTCTGGGCCATCCCACGAAAGAGCTGGACCCATTCATGATATCCGGAAGCAAGGTCATAGAAGGCACAGGAACCTACCTGGTGACGGGCGTTGGAGTCAATAGCATACACGGGCGACTAAAGATGGATCTCATGGAGCCCACGAAAGCAACACTACTGCAAGCAAAGCTGAGTATTATCGCCGACAAGATTGCTGTGGCTGGTGTAAGCGCTGCAGTTCTTCTCTTTTTGATCCTTGCAGTGAAGATGGTCATCCAGTTGTGGGGTTCCGGTACCACCGCCGTTGAGGTGGTGCAGATCTTCCTGCGAATGTTTATGGTTGCCTTGAGCATCGTGGTCGTGGCGGTCCCCGAGGGCCTACTACTTGCCGTCACTCTTGCACTTGCGATCGGAGTTACGAGAATGCTTAAGGATAACAATCTTGTAAGGGTTCTGTCTGCGTGCGAAACGATGGGAAATGCCACAACAATCTGCTCCGACAAGACCGGAACTCTCACCATGAATAAAATGACTGTCAGATCAGGATTCCTTGGACTAAACAGCAGTTTCAACGACATGGCCAGCCGTGATCTACGTCCAGCCTCATGGGGACGGGTTGATGAAGAAGAAGATGCGTCTTCGTCGCCAGCGTCATTGTCGGATTTCTGTGCATCACTTCATCCGGAAATGAGAGACGTATTAGTCAAGTCAGTGGCTATCAACACTACTGCACTGGAAACACAAGAAGACAGCTTGCCGACTTTCATCGGATCTAGTACAGAGACTGCTCTACTCAACTTTTCGAGGACATGGCTAGGCATGCGACCACTCCAAGAGGAACAAGCCAACGTACGCATTAAGCAAATGTATCCGTTCGATTCCTCCAGGAAGTACATGGCTACAGTTACCGAGATGCACAACGGGACGTATAGGATATATGTGAAAGGCGCGCCAGAGATCCTGTTACGAGCGTGCAATCGGGTGATTCGGAGCTCTCGGGAAGCGCCAGATGAAAGCGTCGCACTCAAGACTGAGCATGTTCAGACCCTTTTGCAGGTCGTAAACAGGTATGGAGCATCATCATTACGCACGATTGGTCTTGCCTACAAAGATGTTTCGTCATGGCCACTGGCCGAAACTTGCACCGATGACGAGGCAATAGGATCCACAGTCCAGGATCTTACGTTTCTCGGAGTCCTGGGCATACAGGATCCATTGAGACCGGATGTCTGCCATGCTGTAGCACAATGCGTCAAAGCAGGAGTTTCGGTCCGTATGGTAACAGGAGACAATTTGCAGACTGCTCAGGCCATTGCGAGAGAGTGTGGTATTCTGGATGATTGTGGCATCGTCATGGAAGGCCCCGAATTCAGAAAGATGTCTGCGTCTGAGATGTATGATGTTCTTCCTAGACTGCAAGTCCTAGCCCGGTCAAGTCCGGAAGACAAGAAGATCCTCGTGAAAAGGCTGAAGGAGCTCGGCGAGACGGTGGCTGTCACTGGAGATGGCACAAACGATGGACCGGCGCTGCGAACTGCGGATGTCGGTTTCTCCATGGGCATCTCCGGAACCGATGTGGCTAGGGAAGCATTGTCTATTGTTCTCATGGACGGCAAGTTCTCTTCCATAGTAAGAGCTATTGAGTGGGGAAGGAGTATCAACGACGTTGTCAAGAAGTTTCTTCACGTATGAGCTGCCGAAAGAACCGAAATGATTGAGTACCATGGCTGACAGACCTTCCAGTTCCAATTGACAGTCAACATCACCGCCGTAACGCTCACTTTCATATCTGTAATAGACAGCGAGACAGGAGAGTCGATTTTATCACCCGCGCAGCTACTCTGGGTGAACCTCATCATGGATACGCTCGCTGCACTTGCACTTGCTACCGACCCGGCTAGTCTTGAAGTCTTGAACCGATCTCCTGATACCAAAGCGACACCTCTGATTTCTACCATGGGATCGAAGATGATTATAAGCCAGGCAATTTATCAACTAGTTGTTATTTTATTACTCAACTTCAAGGGACAAAGCCTTATAGAGCTCCTCAGGCCCAATGTAGTGTTTACCCTTGAAACATTTGTTTTCAACACTTTTGTCTGGATGCAGGTATTTAATTTGTACAAGTACGTGGGCTTCGGTCTATTGGTATGAGTTTCGAGCTAACCAATGTAGTAATCGTCGCCTGGATAACAAACTGAACGTGTTTGAAGGCATTCATAAGAACTACTTCTTCTTAGCCGTTAACGTTTTCATCATCACCGGGCAAGTCCTCATTGTTACTATCGGAGGAAGCGCACTATCAACAGTACCACTCTCAGGTAGCGAATGGGCTGTCTCAATTGCCCTCGGCGCTCTATGCATGCCGGTCGCCATCTTGATTCGCCTAATTCCCGATAATGCGTCCAGCAATGCATGTAGCTTGTCCCGCCATTTTGGTTCCAGGACCGCATACGCGTCATACTTCACGTCAAGGGGAGAAGAAGGCAACTGGTTCTCGTCAGTAGACCGGGTCCGCCACGCATTAGTAACAAACACCCAACGGCGCAGCGGGCGGATTCGTCGCCTTTTCGGAAACACCATCCACTTTCCGTGAAATAAGCCGACAAACGGCGACCAAGAATCTGGTCTGAGCGATGAGCGATCGCCGCTGCTCAGGAATCAAGACCAAAGGCCCATCAACTCTAGAAGAAGCTCTGCCTGTGCATCGTCAGTAGTCATGGCTGGTATGGTCGCCGGTGGTGTTGGTAGTTGGCCACGAAGAGAAGAGGACTCTGCTTAACTCGCTCGTATTCGGCGACGCTGTAAATGGGCCGATTGAGCTAGAGGAAACTACGAGTTCCGATCAAACGTATTAATAAATTCTATCGTGTGTACATGCCATATCAGCCTGGGTCTTAGTGGCCAGTGGAAACTCATGTTTACACAAGCTTTGTATCGGTCCACTTGAACACAAGCAGTCATCTCTCGCTTGCAACTTCCAATATCAATGTTACAGGGCTTGTCAGTGCCACCTACCACTGCCAAGCCGCCATCAGCCCCACGTGCAGAGGATCATTTTAGATCTGCCAGCCGTAAGTGGGTTCTATTGCCGATCTCACAACTATCTGCGGGGTGCGGGACATCATGAACCTTTGAGTTCCTAGAACAGACTGGAACACGATTGTGTCTCTTTACAACGAACTATGGTCGTGACGAAATCATTATTCTATGGTTTGATCAGATACAATTTCACGTAGAATCGCACGAAAATTTGGGCCCGAATCAATATTGGCCACGCCTTACCGGCACAACTACCATCACCAAACAAGCAACAATATTCTCCAGTGACATGGTGTCTCTTCTCTTGATATCGGGGAATCGGACGTCTGCGGGGGCGCGGTCCGGGACCACCGTGGCGTACCTTCTGAATGGTATCCTATGCAGATAAGATCAAAAGCAATTCTGTTTCGGGAGCTCGCTTGCCGATCTGCATAGCCGACTCTGCCGCTGTTCCTTCTGAGCGATGGCCTTGTTGCAATGATAGTATCCTTCAAGATAGAGCAACATGTAGTTTTGTTCTCGAGTTCTTCTACGGGTCATGGACTAGGGAGGTGTCTATTATATCTACTCGTAGTTGTTTATATTGACGTAGCTTTCAAGTCACTGGGAAAGAATGTAATGCCAACGTCTTAAACAGGATTGAAAAGGGACAATCCGCCCGATATCCCGAGTTTCATCGCGGCTACCCATCAACATAGCGGCATGGTCCCTACGAGATACACGAAGCAACGTTCCACGGGTTCAAACAGCGATTTGTCCTAACTTCCCTTTTCATCAGCACCAGCAGGGTCCAAAGCTCCATCATGCGGAGAATGGCATGTGCCTGGTGAGGCACGAGGAAATGCCCGCGCCAATCACCTGCAGGACATTAGTCGCGGGCGGAGGAACCTCGAATCTCGCCAGAACATCGTTTTCGTCACCGAGTCGCATTGACGCTATCAAACTACAATCAATGGAGCCGCCTTGAAATATCTGGCCTTGCCCAGCTCAAGATGGATCTTCTCTACATCCTCACGCAAGCCTGCTTGACCTTGCTGGGCTACCTGCAGTACCCAGCCGACACCATGGTCAAGTTCAAGAGCACCGCAGGCGTGGCAGCCACTCTGTTTGGTTCTACACAGAGTGGTAGCTTCAAGGACATAGATCATGTCGTTCTATTCATGCAAGGTAACGAAAAACTGAGTAGGCACGCATTGTGTAGTTCCAGAGTTCGCTGACTGTGGGGTGCTGCCTCAGAGAATCGAGCTTTCGATCATTATTTCGGTACCATGGCTGGTGTGAGAGGCTTTAACGATGCTAATGTCCAGTTGAACAATGGTGTTCCAGTGTGGAAACAAAAAGTGTCACCGGCCCTCACAAATGACACAGATTACCTCATGCCATGGTACCTCAATTACCTTGGCGGAAATTGGAGCGAGGCCACCCAGTGCATGCTTGCCGGTAGCAACGGCTGGTATCAAAATCATGCTGCTTATAATGGTGGCACCAACGACCACTGGGCGTTGAAAAACACCCCACTCAGTCTTGGGTACTACAAGCGAGAGGATGTGCCGACACAGTGGTCGCTCGCTGATAATTGGGTGGTTGGCGACATGTACCAGGTCAGTTTGACGTCTTTTAGCATCTAGCATGAACTTTTGACTGAGTCTCAAACCAGGAATCAGTTGTTGCCTCAACGAGCCCCAACAGAGTGGTCTGGATGAGCGGCTCAATCAATGTGCCTGGCGGCAATTTAGATCCCTCACTCGGTGGCAACCCGTATATCGATAATAGGGAGGTCCCTGGCTGTGACGATGAGGGCATTAATTGCTACCCGTTGAAGTGGAAGACCGCTCCCGAGTACTACGAGGCAGCGGGCACAACCTGGACTATATACCAGGACGGAACTGATGACTACGACAACTTCGACGACAACCCTCTTGCTTGGTTCAAGCAATACCAAGATGCGAAAAAGGGGTCCAATCTCAATGTCAAAGGCATGGAGGGAAAGAAACTTCAAGAGTTCTACGACAGGGCGGCCAACGGCACGCTGCCTGAAGTATCCATCATCGTCGGGTACCGCGAGCTGGCAGAGCACCCACCCTACTCTCCTCATGATGGTGCCTGACTTGAGCATAAAATTGCCGACGCAGTCATCAAGTCACCAAAGTACAACAAAACGGCCTTGATTGTGTCGTTCGACGAGACAGGCGGATGGTTCGACCACGTCAGCCCATATCACGCACCAAGCAATAGGCCTGGTGAATGGTACAATGACAAGAATGGCATCGGATACACGTTCACAGGACCCGGTTTCCGTGTACCATTCTACATAATCTCTCCATGGACGAGGAAGGGAGGCGTGTATTTTGAGCACGCGGATCACACATCGCAAATGCAATTCATTGAGAAATGGCAGGTTGCCAAGTCTCGCAACGTCCAGTTCAAGGAGATGGTGCCTTGGCGAAGAGA
>AFRD01000591.1:0-2500 GCA_000222875.2 Periglandula ipomoeae IasaF13
GGCAGACCGGGCCGGGCGCAGGTTCCAGATCCGAAAAGTCGAGTCTCGATCAGCCTAGTGCACCAACCACGTGGTACGACGGGCACTCAAAGACCTGGCGAATGATGGCCCACCCCACCCAAGAGCGCTTATGTCATAGGGGAACTCATGGCTGGAAACAATCCTTATGGTTTGTTTTAATATCCGGCGGTAGGAATAATAAAAGGAAAAGTCCAGGTTGGTTGGTGAGCCTAGTGATAGGAGACTATCTAGCTTGGTTCGGAGAGCACTTGTTGAGTTAAAGATTTTTTTGTTGCTAAATGTATGTTACGGCCTAAATGCTGAACTATTGACCCTACTTGTTCGGATGGGTGTTCACCCCAAAGTGTTCCCGGACCGCATGCATACATCCGTAAGTAACTTAGTGCAACATGGCAAATTTAATTGAGAGGAATCAGCAAAGAAAAGAAAAACGGGTCAACAACATTCAAATGTGTATTTGAGAGATTGTCCTCGGGCTGAGGAGTGTCCACATGAGTTCGTTGAGGTGTTTACACAGGCCTGCGGTCCTCTTTTATATTCTGTCGAGAGTTCGGATTGCTCCACTGAAGTAGAACGAAAAGAAGGAATTGGAAAAGAAAAGGGAGGGGGGAGGATCCTTATTATGAGAATTGAATTCTTCTAAGCCCTCGCAAACGTGCACTAGTAAGTGGTAAGCTAGGGTGGGAACAATGTTATATACATTAATCAAACCAATTATTCTTCTTTTTTTAACCACAAACCGCAATCCACTTATATGAAATCTACTTCATATTCTTAATTGAAATTGAAATAAAGTATATAATTTGATAAATATCGTATATAAGGATAAGACTACATCCATATCAGAAATGAAATTCAAGCTCTGATAGTCGATCGAGTAATCTGCGCCCAGTAGAGCTTAGCCAAGAGTAGACCGAAATGGTCTCGCGAAGCCGGTCCCCGTGTGATGAAGATCCTTGATTAGCTTGATTTCTTGAAAGATTGGGTTAGTGTTCAGTGTGCTCAAAGTAAATCTTCAATTTTCATTGTACCTTGATAGTCCGGGAGGCTTAACTAAACAACAACAAAGAAACTCTTTCTAAATAAGATATTTGTTTGTGCTAATCTATAAGAGTCTCAATTAGCCGTTGCTTGTTGGGTTTTGCTAATCTAATAGAAGTAAAGGCCGAACGTAGGTGCTACACCGAGATTTAATAGCATACCATACATTATGGTAATCCCTAGGTTTCGGTCCTAAGCTCCAGCCTTTGTGGATCTAGTAGGGGCTTACGTCCCGTCCCGAACGGATGAGATAATCGAAGTATTTTCCCGCGTCAGCGGGAGGATGTTAGTGGTCAAAGATCTCAGAGTTTTAAACTGACACACTATAAACCAAATTTTTAAAGTTTTTAAGTGATCCTCCATCTTTTTATTGCTGGAGACACGGATTAGTCTTCAAGAATTGGTTAATCACAGCGAGCGGCTCTCTGGCCATTATCAGACTAAACAAACCAGATGTCTTCGCAAGCAAAAGAAGAGTTGTCGCTATTTCTGTCTACCAGTTACCAGGGTATCTGTCTATACTGAATAATCATACTCGATCCTGAACCGATCCCGCGGGGCAGACGAAGAATGATTGTATATAATAAAAAAAAAAAAGTGTATAAAGAATCTCTGCTCCCTTCTTCTCTTTCGACGTTCGCCAATCGGAGAGGAAAGCCGATTGAGTCGGAATCTGAATTGAAAGATGGAAGACCCGGATGGACTTAATTAGGAGCATGAGCAACCCTTCGCGCACGAGATAGCAATGACAGGAGATTGATAAAAGAACCTGGCCGAAGTCAGTCTTGTGTTAAATTCCGCGGTTGGAAGGATTTATTTCTGCCGTCTGTCTTTCCCCTCTCTCTCTTCTCTTAGCAAAGTAGGTTCAAGTCAAACTTTTGGCTTGCTACATGCTACTGGGCTCAGGGACTGCAGTCAGCCGCTTCCCCTGTAGTCGTCAGCCCGTTCTTGACAGATCCGATCGGGTGTTCATAATCTGGAGTAAAAGGATTCGAACCTTTGCATGCCGGTACCAAAAACCGATGCCTTACCACTTGGCTATACTCCATAGGCCTGTTTTGGACGGTAGGAACGGGGAGCCCTTGAACCTTGAAGCAGGGCTCGAAGAACGAGCCGAGCCGTGCAAGGACGCGGGGATATAGCAAGTAAGCAGCAAGGTTCTCCCTTTAGGACCGACTACAACAAGCTCGCGACTCTAATAGAAACAAACGGTAAGCTCTCTGCTCTATTTGCTTGCAATGCTATGCCTATCAAAGTTGGCGAAGGCTTCTGTAACCTTATACTCGTTACGCTCTTCGACTGAACTCGTTGGCTCCGCGTCCACCGAAAGTCGGTAACCTTCGTCACCGTCAGCATTTGGTACTCTCTCGATAGCTTCAATAGTTAACTGAAAGCCTTTGGTGTAATAAACCGCAAGCCCTTCAGAAAGAAAGACATA
>AFRD01000591.1:10000-15706 GCA_000222875.2 Periglandula ipomoeae IasaF13
GCCAGAAGGGCTTTTTTCGACAAGAATATAGGCTGTTGAAAGCTCTCTCTGTTGGCTCTTACTCTTAGCCTTTCCTGCTTTACTGCTTGGAGGAAGAGAATCAGCTGTTACAGACCCGGCTGTGAAAGAAGGCAAGTCTACTGACTTGGCTTTTGAAGGACAACTTCCCAGTTAATGTACGAACAGGGGACTAGAAGAAAGAAGCCAACAATCCTATGCTAAAGGAAGAAAAAACGTATATCTTGATCTTAAGTATGAAAGGGGCCCCCTAATGCCCATATTAGCGAAATCTGACTTAATAGGAACTTCACTTGCCTCTATGGCTTCCCTTCAAAGCCGAAATTTCACTCTATGAGTCCCATTTCAAAGTATAAATTTAACTTGACAAGTGGGTTGGTTTCGTCCCATGGATGAGAAGAATACAATTTAGGAGTCCCTTGGATAAGAAATGAAAAATCATAAATCCGTCAAAAGCTTAAAGCGAAAGCCGTTGCTTGTTGGCTGGGATGTGTGTTATATTTATTTTGTACAAGTTTAAATTTTCCGCTAATTCCACTAACCTTTTCTTTTGGTTATATTTGTTTTTATCGAAGCCGTACATTATTTATCTTTGGTGTTAAATTCAAAATTGAAAACCATATTTATCCGGCTAACTTGAATCTGTTGCTTGTTTTTTGTCCAAGGGGAAATTAAAAATCCGCTATCTAAGACCCCGACTCGGAGATAGGATCACGGAGAGCCCCCTACTAGCGCTCATCCCTTGCTTGATTATATGGATTAGGTCTTTTGGCTTATTGGGTGTATATCATTTTTTGATGTCTTGGCTGGCTTGGAAAAGGCAATTAGTATTGCTTCTGTTGTTATTGCTCTCCCCTGTCACTAGGCCACCCCAGCAAGAAAACTCCTGCAATAAGGCAAGGGTGGAAGCCTTAGCGTCTTTCCCATGGGACAAAGGAAGCCACGAAACCAGATTAATCATTTCAAATTATATCTGAGCTGACAGCATCAGTCCTCCTCTTTAAAGCAGCGGATTTTGTATTCTTACTTCGCGTCGCTACTAATCAAACTGATTGAGCGCTAGCTGTATTAGCGTTAGCGGCTTCCAAAGTAAGACCTTCCACACCTGCTGCTCCTGCTATAGGCTGCTGATGCGGAACGGAAAACTCACAAATAGTGAAGCCCTTGCTTCTTTGTTGAAGTGGACGAAATGTTTCATTGGCCTTGGGTTTCCCAATCATGGTATTTGTATTGGCACCGGCAACAGAGGGAAGACTTTGGCTTGTAAGAAGGAGAAAGGTTTGAGGCAAGGGTGGAAAGAGGCGCTCGGACGGCCATACATATCATATTACGCTCGCTCGGTCGTACCAAAAGCGCTCGGTCTAGCCAGAAGCTAAAGCCGAATCCGCAGAAGCCTCTGTCCCCGCTAAAGCCGAAGAAGAAGAAGAGAGTTTAAGAGAAATCCGAAATTCAGTATACGAGCTCCGCCGTAAAAGAAAGTGGAGTCGCCTCCTTTGAGTACCTAGAGACCGACGGGTACGTGAAGGGTTCCGCCCTCGCTTCTCTTGTGGAGTTTCCTCGGGAGGGGATCAATCCTAAGCCGTGTTCATCACCTGAAAGAATTTTAAAGTGTTTACGAAGGCATGCTTTAGAGATTTTATTCTTCTCAAGGGATCTTGTCATTTCCAATGGCATTGCTTGCTCGCTCCGTTGCTCGTGGGAATTCCACGCCCTAGCCTAGCTGGGGGAGAATTCTTCTTTTTAACTTTCATCTGTTGGAATGATAGTCTTTCGTTTTCTTGGTAGCCCTCCTAACCCAAGGAAGCCAGATTTAGAATATCTCCTGGGCCACTCTTAATAGAGAGATTAGGGACCGACTCCGAAGCCAATGACAAGCCCTTGAACCAACCCGCGCCGGACCCCTCACTAGAAAGCAAACAGCAAGGGCAGAGCCCCCTGCCGCTACAGACCAAGCAAGGGCTTCTTTTTAAGATCTATCATTTGAGACTGAGACTTTTACTTTTCCCTTATACATATAGAGAAAAAATATATACTTATTCGTTGCTCTTTATGTATAGATAGGGAAATATGAAATGCCTTTCTGGTATCTATATCTATTCCCCGAACCCGTCTTTCAACAGATACAAACTAAGCCAAGGAAACCGAACCAGCTCCCTTATAGCAGAAGCAGGGGGCACCAATCCAGGGGAAGAGGAGAATCTCACTTTAAGAGTACGAGTCCCCTTTCCCACATTACTATTACTAATCTGCCCTTTGGGAAGAAGGAGTAAACTTTTAAAGTTTAAGTTCTTGATCTGTTAGCCGGAATAGCCGGCCGGGAGCTCTGTTCTCAGTTTGCCGTTCAGCGTCTATGAATCGAAGATTTCCAATCTCTCCCTGGACTTTACATCCGCTTCCAGATTAGTTACTTGGTTTTGAGCCTAGACCATCCGAAAAAGCTGCTTGATCCGCAGACGCTGTTAGACGTGGATCTGCTCCTGACTAAAGACTACTATCCAACAGGGAATATCTAACAGGGATATCCTGTTTCAAGAGGTGAGTCCGATGGGAAGGCGTAATAGAAATCCGCCCTTGCGTGGGGAGTTCTTTCTAAGGCTGTATCCGTTCCCTTGGTCAAACAAGCAAGTCCAAAAGCCTTATATCTTTATAGGAAGTCCGCTGCTTTTGTAGCTGCTTCTTGTTTTCTTGTTTCCGTGTCCGATTAGAGGAATCTAATTTGCCTATTTGAGGGTGGGCGGTTCTTATGTATGATTTTCTTTTGGATTAGCTGAACACAAAGAATCACTCTATTTGGTCTGATGCGTCCACCTCTTGTCTTGAAAGCCGAACCTCTAGAACTAGAATCGGATTACCTGTTCAAGGGTGTCACGTGCTTATGTAGGATTTTCCTTGTTCCGAAAGGTCAGCAAGGTCCGTATCTTTCTTTAGTAGGGGGGTTCCAAACCTCGCGTAAGTAATAGAGTACAGGGCTAGCCCGAGGCGAACTTAGATTCTTCCTGGGTCGATGCTTTATTTAATAACCAATAAGTCTAAATTTGACCTTATAGCGGAAGGGTCGCTGCTTTATTTAATAAAAAGTTAATGGGGACGGACTTCGTTGGATATATATGCCTACGTGGAAAGGAATTCCCTTACTTACTATAAAGCTTAGATTGAATAAGGGGAGCTCAGGCACTTTCACATTTTATTTTTTGATAACAGCTTAATGTTACCGCGCAGGAGGTTTCAACCACCCACTTTTATTAGCTTCCGAGCAGGGAAGCCGCTGAACGTTAAAGGGGGCCTCAGCCGATTTAAGATTTCTCACCTTAAACTAAGAATTTCAATTTAAAATCCCTTACCTCAACCTCAACAACGAAGAAAGACCCCTATTACTATAAAACTTCGAATTTGTATCTTCCCTTTCAAGCTGCTCCAAAAGCCACGGACCCAAGTTAACCTACCCAAGCGGGGGCGGTATAAAGACCTCCGGTGGTAAGTTTCATGATAAATTTTATCTTTTATTTAAGACCATATATATCAAGTTACCTTTGATTACTAATTTTTAATTTATATATTATAAGCCTTCCAAGACCTTCCATGGCAAGCCCTGTTCACAAGACAGGCAAAACCCCGCGAGGCACTCGAGGTCTTTATTTATAGCTAACACAAATATACTATGCTAAGCTCTATGGGTTCACTATAAAAATAGAGCTCATTGGGCTCCGGAGAACCTTTGCTTTGCTATCAGAGCAGGAAATGTTCAGTGTGGACAGGTCCCCAGCTGCTGCTTTTTTCGGCTTAAGCTGAGAAGTGAGTTGAGGCGGTTTAACCAACCAATTCCAAACCTGCTTTCGTGGATGCGTAGGTCGAAAGGGCTGAGACTTCAGGATCGACCATAACTGAAGGACCCTCCGGTTCGACATTCTATCTCTCTGGTTGCTCTGGAAATCTATCTACGGGAGCCTGCTGCTACCGAATGAAGTTCGTAGTCCCATCGTTGACAAAGGGTCTATCGTCGAGTCTTTACCCCTCCTTCGAATGCTTAGTTGGGGCTGATTTAGGACTCAAGGGTGCCCTTGCCGTAGCTTCTTTCTACGAGTTAGTTTACGAGCTGTTTCATCAGTTGCTGGTTCGGGCGCTAGAGCCACAGACGCCGTGTAACGGAGCAAGGAAGTATTACCCTACCCCCAGGGGAATGATCATCCCCGCTGCAGCAAGAAAACGTATTTACAATTTAGAATTTCCAACTTTACACTCACCAGTGTTTTTTCTTTGTTATATACATTTTAGATTCGCTTACCGCAAACTAGACTATGACGGGATGGAGTTCTCTCCTAAAGGGTGGCATAAATGCAGCCACCGGAGGATAAATAAGAAATGTGTGAAATATTAAATCTAAGGCCCAACTCCAGAAGCTGAAGCAGAGGCCGGTTACGCCGATTCTTCTTATGATTATGAGTCTGATTACCGCCTTTATAGTAACCCTTGAACCTGCCTATTTCAGATGGAAGATTTCTTCCCGTTGGAGGCTAAACAAGATAAAACTCCTCCCTCACCCTGGAGCATCTGTAGATCAAGCAGCTTCTACAAGGACTGATTTTGCCTTTCGACTGGACGAAGTTCCATTTTCTGATTCTGACCTGGTTGGATAAACCGCAAAAGCAGGTCTCCCTCTTGTTCCAGTTGTTCCAGATCTTGCCTCTGTTGCTGTTGCCCCTCTTGCCTCTGTTGCCGTTGGTGGCCTTACCCTTGGAATTTCTCCCTCACCTAAGAAAACTGCTGCTGATCCACATACGGCCGATAAAACTCCCCAAAGCAAAGGGGTAACAAACAACGGCGTACCGAACAAGCAACGGACGACGCGCATATGGAAATGAAAGGGAAGCTTTATCGCCATTTCAAAGGCGTTAGCGCATACGTTAAACACTTAATATTGGCGGAAGTTGAACAAGCAACTCCACAAACAACAGCTCTACGTGCCAACGGCGTGGAACCCAACAATCAAACTCCTGCCTCAACATGGGAGCCGAGCAAGCCGTTCGTCTTGCCTTGGGCATAGAGAAAACAAAAAGATCTGGTGACTGGCAAGCGCCCAATTCACAATTTTGAGATTGATTGCTCGTGGAGTTGGTCGTTCCAAACTAACTTTCATCTGTTAACCGCCTATAAGACAAAGAGGATCTCTTACCCATGATACAAGAATTCTTTTACAAGTTTATCTCCGGCTAAGGTCCAGGCACCTAGTTCCTAGGAGATAGGATCCCCAAAGCCGTGCTCCGTTGACTAGCTTATCCTTAATACTATATAACAAGCAAAATAGAAACTGATTGTTACTATCTATAAATAATTAGCCCATGGGCAGGAACAAACAAAGAAAACGCTAGCTCATCCGTTGCCTGTCTCACGCCTGGTACGGGATAAACGGAGGGTGGGATGGGTTCTTGTAAGGGTGTGGAGCCGTTTATAAAGTGGTTATTGAGAAATTAGGTTTCCTGGCTTTATGGTAAGGGGTCAGATATAAAGCGGATTTTAACCGCTTGTTGGAAGCTCAAACCTCGTGGGCTAGCTCCCCCGTTTCTAACGAAGTTTTATCCGGCTTCCTTGTTCTGCCAAACAACCTTGCTTTTCGGAGGATCCAGGGGTCGAAAGGCGGGCTGCGGCTTATTAATTTAGGACTGCACAAATAGACTTTTATAAGCTTATTTG
>AFRD01000590.1:0-15717 GCA_000222875.2 Periglandula ipomoeae IasaF13
GTGGGATACTTGACGCCCAAGAGGCCGGCAAGGTATCCGCGGCGTCCCATCTCCTTGTAGATTTCCTCAGGGACACGCTTGGCCTCGTCCCACTCGGTGACATTGGGCTCAATCTCATTCTCCATCCACTCACGGACCTCGGCACGAAGAGCAGCATGCGTCTCGTTGAAGTAGGGTGAGTGGTTGCCCTGGTACCATGAGGGGTCAGCGAAAGGAATCAAAGCGCCGAAGGGCTCGAGAGGCTCTTCCGGCTCATTGCTGGAGCTGGCTGGTGCCTTCTTCTTGGGAGCAGGAGCAGCAGCAGGCTTGGGCTCGGGCTTAGGTTCAGCCTTGGGCTTGGTGTCGAGCGAGCCCACCTGCAGCTTGCCCTTGTACTTCTTGAGGATGCCCTCGTTGTGGTATTTCCAGAAGATCTTGGAGGCGTCCTTTCCAGCGACACGAGCGAGGATCTTTTTGCCGCCTAGAAGTGGTCACACGCACTGTTAGTTTGCATATCGACCAGGAAACGCAGCAGGAAGCGAGGGGGCGAGAGGGAAAAAAAAACATACCAGGATGCTCATCCTGGAACTTGGTGATATCGTAAACATCACCGTCGACAATGATGTACATGTCATCGCCCTTGTTATGCGACGCAACGTCGCTCGTTGTGAATGTCTTGGACATGATGGGCTGTGGGCTGTCTGGGTATCTGCTGCAAACTGAGGAAGAGAGCAGTACGAGAGATGAGGAGTGAAATGGGAGAAAAGAATACAGACAGAAGTCAAAGAAGAAAAGGGAAGGGAAGAAGACGCAAAAAAAGGATGAGCCGGAAACGAGCATCGAAGGGCTTAAATCCAGCAGGTCGGCATTACAGGGACAATCACATGCGCCCAAAAGTCAATTGGCAGTGCGAGGCTCGACGAGCAAAAACCCCAGGCGCTCCCCCAAACAAGACATGTCCTCCGGCACACAGGCAAAATCCCATTCCCCCACGGGCAGCGAGAGTGGGAACTTGTGGGGAAGCGGTGCGCTGGTGCAACTGATATTACTGGTATTACTTTCTGGAATTGGGGGAGACGTTATTGGACCATGAATGGATCATGTGCGAAAGCGACGATGCAAGTGAGATAGGGTGGCTGACGGAACTGACTTTTGGCCGTCGTGTTCTGCCGTGTGCTGTCTATGTTAACAGACTTCTGTCTACTCCCGCCGCCAGCGTCAATGCAAGAAGGAAGCCAAAAGTCGCAAAAATGAATAGAAAGCATCATGTGCTCCCTCCCCTCCGCTGGCCGCTTGCACTCTGCTGTCTGGCTGGTGTCGCAAAATATCCGTCAAATGCGCTCCATGCGCGCAAGTTTGGAGAAACCTCCGCATTCGTAGCATGTGAAGATTCCTCTGCTGATTGCTGGGCTATTAGCGCTAGGATAGGCTCAAGCTAGCACTAACGGGGGCCTGGGCTAGGGAAGATGCAGCCAGCTCCAGCTGCTAGTTGATGTCATGGACCCTGTGGGTCAGACGCCAGCTTGACCGAGGCACAGCAGAACCACCTTTGACATGTTTCTTCACAATATTGTATGTATCCCGCGAACGAGCGTAACCATCGTGAGATGAGATACTTACACATTAGAAGATAGAATGGAATCAAATTGATTCACTAGTCCACAAGCCAGCACTGTCAATTTCCCACTCATCCCAATCATGGCCCGTCCACCATTCGTGCATCACACCAGAAGCCAAGTCTCGTGGTGCGTCACGCCCCGAGGCAACCACATGGCGGCTCATGGGTGGGTGGGTTCTGGAATCCCCGGCGCTTCGGGATAAGAAGCCCCTGCCAGTCGCACGCTAATTGTACAGCCCCTTGCTTGCATGTCACTAACATTTAACCAGCATTCAAGCCACATCGCTCGGTAATCGGCGAGCCACTCAAATGTCCATTTTGGAGCGTCGTGCGGCCCGAATAATGCCCTCATGGACATTACCGAACCTTGGTCCACTGACACCCACGATATATTCTCTTCTCTCAATTGGAGTAGTTGCAGGCCGCAGTCAGCCAAACTGCAGCGGTTCCTATTCGTTCAATGCAGTAAAGACTACGACTATGACAAAGGCTTTGATGCCGCCCACTAAACGCCGTGAACCCTTTCCCGGCATACTTTTCACCCGGGTTTCGTGTAAATCCTTGCTCAGCCAATCCTCCTGTCCGAGTGTCGGCCTTTCTCGCCATATTGTACATTCATCAAGAATCCCAGATGCCATGTAGTAAAATAAAACAATAAGAGTTCCCACTTCACGCCGCGCCACGAGGCTTTGCCTTTTGAGCAGCCTTTTCCTTCTTGTCTTGCTTCAGTTTCTTCTTCTTTTCCTCGTTCTTCTCATCCAGCTTGCGCTTATGCGCAGCCTTCTCCTCGTCCGTCTTGGGCACTGGCTTGAAGAAGCCCTCCAATCGAGCCTGTTGCGATGACTTGAGATTCTTCTCCAGGCGAGCACCCGCTCCACGAACTCTGTCCTCAGAGAATCCCTTCTCAGTGACGAGGAAGGTGACGAGACCTTCGATGTCAGGCTTATCCCACTTGAAGTCGCAGAGGGGATCATCTGCCTTACGAACATCTGGCTCAAAGAATAGGTCGCGTGCATCCTTGTACGGCCAGTCCTCCGGGAGCGTGTACTTCTTTTTCGAGTCATTCTCAATGGCCTCGACAACCTTCTCCAAGGTCCCGTGCTCACGAATGAGTTTCAAGGCGGTCGTAGGTCCGATTTTGGGCACTGGGTCGAGGTAATCGCAGCCGAGGAGAATGCACAAGTCGACAAACTAAGTCAAGGACCACGCCATTAGTGAATATCCCGGAAACAACAAAATCAGGTCGTTCTTCATGCAAAAACTTACCTGAGGTCTCTCCATGTTCAAGCCCTTCAGAACTTTGTCAAGGCGGATTTCTTGAATAGGCTCTTTCCGCTGCTCACTAAACGTGAGGTGTCGCAACAAAATAGGCGTGTTAAAACACAGTGTGTCCATATCCTCGCTAGCTGCCGCATACACCTTGCCAGCCATGGCCAATTCTGCGCATTGCGCCTCCGCCTCGGTCGGTGCAATGATGTACGGAATACCCATGAGCTTCAGCAGACGCTGACACTCGGCATTGTGTTCCCGCGTCACACGCACCGTTCGTCTCGAGAACTTTTCAACATCCTCGGCCGTACCTGTCTCTTTGGCTTCCTCCAAGCCCTCATTGGCCTCTTGCTTGCGCTGAAATCGCTTCGCCAGCTCACCAGACTTGAGCTTGGGGGGTGCACCGTCGAACACGTAGAGGGGCTTAATTCCGTTGTCTACCATGCGCAACGTGCGGTAGAACATGCCCATCAAGTGGGAAGTGGTCTCGCCACTGTCATTCATGAGTTGTTGGCCATCGGAGCGCACGGCGATGAGGGAGCTGTAAATACTCATGGATGCATCCTGACACGAAATATAAGTATACTGGGAAAGCTTGGCTCGTTTCCAAGAAGTAGTGCAGCTCCTAACGTACAATGGCAACTTTGCGACCAAAGTGGTTCTTGATCTCGCCTTCCTTGATTGCCTCCGGAGCTTCCTCCTTGATGATCTGAAACAGTTGTTTGATACCCATGATGACTACCGTAGAGTCGGGTCAAGTGTCCCTGTGTTTGCGAGATTGTTGTCGAGTAGATGTTGAGCTGTTGAGGGTTGGCGTGAATGAAGAAGCTCGCGGGGTCAAGGCGAAGCTTCACAGCTACAGATGTTCTGGTAGACGCGCCGCCAGAGCAAACGAAGGTCCATAACGCGCCCTACCGACGCGCCACCACTTAAAGTGATTCCACTTTTTTAGTGCATCGCATCGACTTTGAAAGCAACGGCGAAAAGGTTGGCTCTTCCGATTATTACAGTTTAACAAGGGCCAGGTCTCGGAAGCGAAGCGCGACGATGTGTACGTGAATAGTGATGGTCCCGAGCAAATTGTCATATTTCCCCCTCACAGAATCTGCTCCAGACTCTGGCTGATTGCAAATATGACCTCGGGTTTGTGTTTAAGTTGTTCACCAATCTCAATGCTCACCTCGCTTATATTCGATGAAAAGAGGAACTTTGAAGACGAATACATTGCTTCTTCTACCAGCGCAGATAAATCCGCGACAATGCTTCCTTAAAACTGTGGACAATTGGAGCTCAACCAGCCAAATGTCAATGACAGCACAGCAAGAGTACACAGCAGCCGACATATGCCATTCCACAACCAAAAATCATAAAGGAACCGCTCTACAAAGCGTTGGGAACACATATGGGTTTGAAGAAATGTCTCGAAGGTCGCCTCCCAGCACAAGTTAAAGCCCCCATCCGCACCCAAGAACTTCTCAGAACGCAGAAGATAACAGGCCCACTCACCCTGGAGTTATGAACAAACGTCCACCAAATTCCCTCCCGTCCCTTTCCTCAGTGCAGACGCCTTCGAAGATACACATTGTGTAGCTTTATCAATATACCGCTCAGAATACAGAGTCGTCAAGGATGAGTCTCGCCTTGCGCTCCACCTTGCCGTGCGGAAGTGTCATATGTTTCAAAGGTCAAAGTACATGTCACGAGAGTGCAAATATCCGGATCTGCCGCCGCGTGGTTGTGTGTCTGGGTATCATACATATTACATCCAGTTGCGTTACTTGTTGCACCGCCGTCTGTCTAGTTCGTCAGTAACGACATTGCTGCCTAGTCCTCCTCGAAAAAGACCTTTTTTCGTCCGCTCCCTCGACTATTCTCCATGCTCTCGAGTGCCTGGTCAATTTCCATGATATCCAGCATCTCTGCCTCGACGTCTCGAGCTGTGAAGTCAGTGCTCACGTCAGCTGCGGCGTTGATAGTATTCATGAAGTCGAAGCCCACGCGTGATCGGGATGGAGGTTGCGAGGCGTCGACATGTCCTGCCATTGTGTCATCCTGGCCACTTTGTAATGACTTTCTACGCAGTGTTCCAGGCTTCACGGTGCTCAGGTTGAAGGACAAGCTTGTGGCTCGGTCGAGTTTGCCATGAACAATGATGGCGTCTGATTTCTCTCCTTTGGAGAACAGCCGTCTCCTACGACCGTCGACAAAATTTCCAATTTTCTTTCCTTGGCCATCCTCGCCATGGCGAACGATCACTAACCGTGACTCGCCCTGGACTAGAACGTCCACAGGCAAGCCACCATCTTCTTCCGGCTGTGACCCAGCTTTCGGGGAGGCCATTAGTAAATTGACACTGCAGCATCTGTCTCCCAACAGCCCCGTGGAAAGGTCTGCCAGCTTCACAATTCTAGTCGGCTGCGCGCCACTGAACAAGTTCACGCCACCTCCAGCCCCCTTTCGAAGCTGCGAGTCCCAGAATCTCGAGACTGCAGGAATGACACAGACGTGTTCCGAGCCACCAACCCATAGGACAAGGCTTTCATCTTGCAAAGCTTTGCCTTTCGGCGGTAGAACAATCACCTTCAATCCTCCCCTCACTGTTGACAGGCGGTCGAGGGTGGTCGCAGAGCTAAGGGAAGCGGTTGCTTGTCTTCGGGTGTGGGGTGTCATAGGAGCAAATTCGCCATTGTGGTTCTCCTTTTGCTGAGTAGCGACGCTTCGAAGAGAACTTGTGCCCTCAACATAGCTTGAAATGCTGAAGTTTGTCAAAGCGGCACCCGTCACCCCCGCCTTTAATTTGCTCGCCATTGCAGCGCCAGATGAAGACGGGGAGACACCATCAATGTCCCAGACTCCCCACATGCCGTCAGCTAGAAGAGCAAAAACGGCTCGTCCATGTGCTATCCAGGTGGCATCCAGCACAGGTTTCCTTGCCGCAGTAGGCCGGGCAAATGGTTGATATAGGGACAGCAGCCATGACCCCTGTGACGGAAATGGGCTGGTAGCCTCTGAATCAGGTGGTAGTGAAGAGACGGCGTAGTCGTAGACTCTGACGGCGTGGCGAGATGAGACTGTCAAGAGTTGCGAAGTGTGGATTGGATTAAAAGAAATGCTGCTGATAGGTTGGGGGAGGTACTCAGTCTGGAAAGGTTCGATTGGCCGGTCTGGCTTAGAATTGACATCCAATGGAACGTCCCACAGCATCAGAGTACCTGACGCCTGCTGTGAACACGCTGCCACCACCACTCGTGGAGGCTTGCTCTTGGGCTCTGAGGCCTTCGGTTTCACTAGTGTGATGGCCAATCCATCGCTGTACTTTCTCTGGCCACTTAACAGGATAATGGATTCTCCCCAAGCGCCAGATCCTGCCTGGCCAGCCAGTAACCCCGACCTCAGCTCCTCCCTTGCTTTGCTCTCCGCGCTAGGAGGCGTCAATGGCAAGGTGATAACGTAGACGTCGCTTGTGACGCAAGACGCCGCCAGCACTATCTTTTCCGACAGTAATGACCCGGTGGCAGATTCGCTATTCTGCACGCTATGAGCTGTTACCGGCATAACGGCCACATGCAGAACCGCCGTACCAAGAGTAAGATCCAAAGTTTGGACGATCTCGGGATATGGACCTTGTTCGTCTTTGTCTTCGAATTGCGGCGCATCGACAAACTTTTGCGCCGGCTGGGCTTTCGCGGGTGGTTGTTCGTCATCGGAATCAATCAACATGACAGCATCGTCGGACGAGCCATTTTGTTTCTTCTCGGGTTCGGGCTTGCTTTTCTGTGGCTTTAAGCGTCTACCACCCCTCCAAACAATAGTGACGCCGTTTTCGTGGCCGTACACTATGATGGTCGCTCCCTGTGGTGACTGAATGGGATATGTTTGCACGTCATTTACTCGGCGAGTGAGGTTATATCTGCAATCACAGTATGGTTAGCCAAATTTCTATAGCTGGAGTTTGCATAACAAGCTGCTGTACTTACGTGAATTGGGTATTTTGTCCTGTTCGACGGATGCGCGGAGCAGTTGTAGAAGTCATGGTTGAGGTGACAACTGTCCCGGGCGAGCACCCGGTGACAGAAAACTATGATGTTGTTACACTCGTACAAAATAAATCGTCAGTAGGCTCTAGAGCTTGTCTCGGTGTAAATTTGGTAATGAGTCGTTGAAAGAGCTGTGGATTGTCGATGATTCTGGCTCGTAGCTGAACTTTTACCAAGACGCGCCAGAAGCTCGCGCAGGTAACCCACTACGAACCAGGGTATCTTGAATCACGTGATGCTCTCGCCTTACTACCCTACGGAAATGTGTAATGGTTGATTGAAGACAACTCTATCATTAGTAGCTTGGCATTATAAGCTAGGTCTGTGGTCGATTTCTTTTTTTCATAGTTTCTTTGTGGTTTTCAGCTTTTTTGATGTTTTGTTGCTTTTGTGGTTCTTATATGGCGTATGCCCTCCAAGTTTACCAAAGCGAATGTTGCATGCATCTCCATTATATATCATGTCCTTGGCAATGCCCATCTCACACAAGTTACACCCACGAGCACCACCATGCCATCAAAATCGCCTGATGACAGGCTTGCGAGTAGCCGTGACCAGTTCATCACCCTCGACCCTCGACCCATTTAGGTAAACGGGAAGTGGCTTGAATCTGTAATCCTTCATCCTCCCATGTCCAATACCCTTGCACATATCAGTGCCAAACACCCCCCTCCCATAGATCGTCGCATTGCCGCTCTTCATGCGAACATATCCGGCCACAGCCGGACCACATTGTTTCTCCAATACCATGTGGACTACGGCAAGTTCAAGGCCGTTGCAGTAATCTGATGCGCCAACCTGGCAGACATAGGCGGTGGTCTGCCCCGAGACAGCGATGAAGGGGCTCTTGGAGCCAACCTTGAAGTTCTGGCAGTATTCGTTGAGCATGCCGAAAGCTTTGGCGTAGTCTTGCTCATTGACAGTTGCATTGAAGCACTTGATTTCAGTGACGGGAAGGTTGTTTGCGGTGGCATTTGTCACACCAGTTGGAATGTAGACTGCGTCTTTGGGCAGACTGAGGTGGTGAACCGTCTGGAGCAAGGCTATCAGGCTCCCGATGAAGAGGCCGAAGAACGGAGGCAGCAGCATGCTTATGTTTGATGGTAGACCACCGTAGATGTGTGTTTGTACGAATCAGTATGGGAATGGCTTATGAAGATGGGAGTGACACGGCGAACAGTGCATAGATATTTATACTCGCAGACAGGCATCTGAGACTATTCATCCTACACTTTCGTAAGCCATGTGGTTGAAAACTTAAACAATGAAAAGGGTTTTGCTCCGAAAGAAACTTTCTACTCTTAATTCAAGCCAAAAGCTTCCCTGGTACAATATCCACAACTATGCATCATACAGATGAGAGTTCGAAAACAATTTGGGAATAGACGTCCAGTTGTTTATTTTGCAGTCCGTACATACATTTCCGCACTAACTTCCCTCGCTGCTCTTCAACATATAATAAAAGAGTTAAGACTAAAAACCAGCAACGCAATAATGCTGCGCGTGTACAACACCTCCATATTGGACAGCTACTTCATCTCGCATTGGGGTTCAGTGTTGAGTGCAGACCTGATATGGTCCGACGAAATCGAGACACCGTGTCGCATATTTATACACAGGGTTGAGCGAATACCAATGCGAGGCAGAACTGTAGTCCAGCAAGAGTTTGCTGCCATGTCGAGAGGGAGTGAGGACACAGTGGACCCACTGCGCGCCATCTCTCATGTCCAGAATAGAAGTTCAGGTGCTCAAAGGAGACGTAAATGAGTGGATGGCATAGGAGACACGCCCAGAAAGCTTGTGCTGCGATGGAGCACCCTGCAAACGAGTCTAGTCATCTTCGTAGAACAAATAGAAATCAAGAATAATCCTACGCCAGGGGAGCACATAAAGAAAAAGGGAACGCCGCTAGATCATCAGCCAATTGACCAACAAGTGGACACGAGCTGTCATCCCGATAACGCCTTGAATGCCTGTAAATGAAGGAGATGGTGGAAGATGGGAGGATAACATGTATTTGCGAGAGGTCGGGAGTGATGTTTTTATCGGAGCTCGAGTGCTCATGCGTTGGTAACCTGCAGGAGCATGACGTTAGCAACAAAACGAAAACTTGTACCTGGACTAGTTCGACGAACCCTCAAAATCCTTCGCGAATAATCCTCGTTATCAGCAATGCTGCCATCGCTCATTCGTCGATGGGCCATGACAGGGTCCAAACGAGAGTCAGTCATAGAAATGCTGCCGTGGCTGCTCGGAGGCTTAGAACCACTGATGAAGGCGTTGACTGCGGCATTTCGACGGTGTTCCTCTTCAATCTCGGAGTTGCGCTTGCGTCGGATGTAGAAGAAGACGCCAGCAATGGCAGCACCAGCAGCGACGACACCGACGACGACGCCGGCAGCAATGCCAGCAACATTGGGGCCGCTTTTCTCTGACTTGGGAGTCTCCGTTGCAATCGCAGTCTGCGTGATCGTGGCTCCGCCGTTGCCGCTCGACGCGGCGTCAGTTGATGTTGGTGAAGGGGAACTCGTTTTGCTCCCCCCAGTGGTGCTGGAGCTGGAAGGATCATATCGGCTGATCTGGAGCTGAACACCGACGTTGTAAATAGAGTAACTGTCAAGACCACCACAAGCCTCTAGGGGATATGCAGGACAGGGCTGATCGCAGCTGCTGTCTGCGACCTGATTCTTTTTTTGCGGGCAAAGCATAGCCACACAAGCATTGTCCTCCGTGCATAGCAGCCAACCAGAAACCATCATCTTTGCAAGCGTTGATGCAGGAAGCCGTGGACATTTTGTCGGCAGAGATGGGCGAATGCATCGTCATATTTCCGTAAGAACCGTAGCAGCCCGATGAGGTCGAAATGCCTGTGACGGGAATCGCCACGGCGGGTTGTTTCGGCTTGTCAGCGGCGTGGACAGTGGCAGCCATGATAGCGCCAAACGCGATTGTTGATGATCTCATTTTGGACGTGGTTTTCTCAAGCGAAATGTGATCGAGTTATTAATAGACGCAAAGAGCCAGTACGCGAGACGGCCTGAACGATAGCAGGTGTATCGTTACTGACCACGAGTGCGGTGGACAGGATGAACAGAACCGGAAAAAAAATCTTATGAGCAAAATACGGACGGTCAAGTCGTTTCCGCCAGGGAGGCGACGTGCCTGGACCGTGATGGTGAAGGAACGGAAGCGGTCGACAACACTCTCGGTTTGGCTGATTGACGGTGTCTCGAGGGACGTTTCGTGGCACGATGCACGTCGACGATGGACGAGACCGAGGCGTAGGGCGTAGGCGTGTAGTGTTTGTTTGACCTTCCCCTTGATTCAGGCTACGGAGATTGAAGTCCTCAAGATCGCTGAGCGTTGCCAAAAGGACGAGAAGACTGCGTGTAGATGACCGCACAAAGACGAGAAACAGACAATGGCGGTAGTCGTCGAGATGATGGACGACGAGATTGAGAATGCAGTGGGGGGGGTGGTCGGGGAGAACGAGTGACGACGACTGGAACGAGCGACGAGACGTTTTTTGTTGAAGGGGTAAGGCGAGACGACGATGAGAGAGTGAAAGGCCAGGAGTGTGTGGGAACGGGGGGAGAGGGCGACGGGCGACGGGCGAGCGAGAAAGATTGGGGCTTGGGCTCGGGGGCATGGACAAGTGTGACCTGAGTCTGAATGAGCAGAGGTAGAGAGACGCAGCGGCGCAAGGACCAACCCGCTAGACAACAGGCAACGCCAGCCAGGCACCGCACAGAAAACGACAGGCGACGAGAGATGAGCAGCCTCTGACTGGACTCTGACTGGAGGACGCGGGTCAGCCAGTCAGAGCCAGGGTCAACTGGACGCAGTTGAGCGTGCCGGGATCCAGCACACCAGGACCAGGCACGCCAGGCACTGAAGCACAGGGGGTGCGACCAGCACTTGAGTGCAGTACGTACCTGCCCGGTGGAGCCAGGAGCGTCGGATGGGCCAACAGCAGCCAACATCCAGCCGGAAATTATGGGGCATAAGCGGATGGCGGAGTCGCGAGCAATGCAGCGCGCAATCCTCGGCGCATTGCTGCAGGTGCCTGGCCCGGCTTGCCAGACATGTAGGCTAAGAATTGGCACCACATAATACTGCACGAGGTCGGTCTTGACGGAGTAGGGTGGCACGAATGGCACAAATTCTGCTCATCTCCACCGCAGTTGGCTCACTTGGCTCACCTAGGGGGCCCCTAGCGCCTGCGACGTTCTTGAGGCTGGCGCTGGCCGCGGGCACCTGGCACCTGGCGTCTGCCACTGACTGCGATCCACGATCCCCGATCATGGCGCCTGCCGATGCGGACGCGGACGGCTGATTATCATGGTTGCTCCTTCTCTTAATATGCAGAGAACTATTTCATATCAATTCTTCAGGACCCCATCTGAAATATTACATGCAGGACATCGAATGGATTCCCTTGGGCAAAGAAAAGGAAGGGCGCACAGTCTGGACCTGCAATTGATGCGATGGTGGTACGTGCCCGTATTACTGGTGCTCCTCCTGCGGCGGGACACGGGGCAGCTCCTTTATTGTCGAAACAGACCAGTCGCACCTTCTGTCCGTCTGTTGAGTCTGGCATTATTACGGAGGGTTATGTCAAAAGTCGTGCATGTGGTACAAGGTGGGGGCTTCTGCCTAAAGCGGTCTAGTGCGGCAGAAATCCATAGAAATAAGCTATAATAACGAAGTTAAAATCTAGCTAAGTACCTTTACTATACAAATTATATATAAAAGTGACTTCCTTTAATTCTCATTAGATTCCTCAATTATATTATTATCCGTATTATTAGAATCCAAGGCATTAAAGCCCTTATAAAGGTCTTCGCGATCTTTATTATTAATCTAACCTTCTTTCTCTTCCTTTTCTTCTTCTAAATCCGATGAATTTAACGAATTTAACGATTCTAACGCTAACATAACCATTATACAGACCTTCTAACCATTAGAATAGCCCTAATAACCTTCGCAATAGTTATTATCCCCCTCTAAATAGATTATTTCCTTAATATAATAAGGGATTTATTTAATCTAAGCTTATATCTACTTTTATAGTAGCTTTTCCTAAGCCTTCTCCTAAGCCCTAATAGCTTTCTTCTAGCTCTTTAAATCTCTTTTTTTATTACTTATAAATATAGCTTTAAATAAAGGCTTTATTAACCTTCTACTATATATAATAACCTCCTCTTTATTATAATAAGAGAATCGCCATCTTATTAGTCTAAATTACATCCTTTTAGTTCTTAAGGGTTTAATAATGATAAATAAGGTAGAATTCTAGCCTAGCTTTCCTTATTTAAGCTATTAAACTAGGCTTCTTTATTAGCTTTATCTTTAAATACCCCAAAAGCTTTAAAGTCTAATAAACTATTAATTCTAATACCTTAATTTCTTCCCTACTTAGCTCTTTAGCAAGGTTAATATAGGTTTTCTCTTTTTTATAATAGTCTTTAGTAATCTTTTTAACTAGCTTAAATTAAAAGCCGAGCTTTTAATAAAAGGAAGGTCTTCTAAACTAGTCCTTATTAATAATATAAGCTATATTAATATAAAGAGGTTAGGCAGTGTGCTTAAAGCCTTATTTAATAGCCTAAGTAAATATCTAATTAATAGAGAGCTTTAAAATGCCTAGCTTAGTAGCTATTTACTATAACTTATACCCCTATACCTTTAAAAGTAATATACAGGCCCTATTGGCCATAGTTAGAGCTAAAGCTATCGCAGAAGCTAGCAAATTAAGGCCACAAGCTAGCTAGCTTTAGGGATAGTTATAGAGCTAGTTATAGAGCTAGTGCTATAGATAGTATTAATTAGAAAGAGGAAAAGGAGGTCTAGGGAAGAGGTAAGCACTCCACGCATTTATTATAAGGTGATTATGGCTTGGCTGGCTAATCTCGCTACCTAGGGCCTTGTGCAACGTCCACGAGGGCTTCGTGTAACATGCACGACTTTTGACATCGCCCTTCGTACTTTGAATGCAGAACGCGAACCAGCAATCGGCTTGGCAACAGCTCCACGCCAAGTGCTCAGCATTTCTCACACAGTGGTAGACGCGCTCTTGTCCTCGAACGAAACACCAGGTTGATATGTGTACAGCATGTTAATACCAGTTCACTGCTGCCATTGACACTAGTATGCGCCGTCGACAAACTTGGTCTTGTTCACCGTTGTCGATCAAACAGCGGTGCGATACGCCAGACTCACCAACCATTGCCGTTGCTGTTCAGCGGGCCCCCACCTCCTCGCGTTTTCCATTGTATACAGTATTACTCCTGGATGCACAGTGTGAAGCCGGGACAATGCATTCCTCATCCCGCGCTCTATGTGTGCACAAGTACTCCGTACTGTACTGTATCCCTATTATCATGCTTTGGTGTTTCGTCTGGGCACGGCCAAATACTGTATGGGAAACCCGCCCAGAGCACTGTGCGACGCAAGCGAATGTCAACCCCCTCAACATGAACAAGTGATGGTTCAATCAGCGGACTGAAAATGAGTTCTTGTTCCCAAGCCGAAGGCGCCAGGAACATCTCAGTTGAGACTCTATTGGGCCTTCATGCCCCTTTTATAAGGAATAGGTCGTCACACTACTCTTCAGGTCACACTCTGGCGCGACACTGTTCAGCTTGAAGCCGGGTCGACCACTCTCGACGACACAAGAAAGAACTCCCCAAGCTATTATATTGTTACCTGGCATCAACGCGCTCGAATTTTTCTTCTCTTTACATAACACGGAGTACTGTGAACGTTCTCAAGGCTTTACATAGTATTCAGAACCGCGTCATCCGAGTGGCGTTCCCATCAGGATGCAGGAACGAGGTTGTGAGCGTCTGGTTGACAAGGTCCCCCTGACGGTGCCATGACCAGACCAACTCGAGGTGCAGTACCTGGGACCACACAGGCTATCCCATGTGGTATAAACTGGCTGTTAGCTGACCGACGTCGCTAACAGCTCTGCAGCACATGCACGGGTTTTCTGGTTGGTGGTACCTTGGCGTGACCTGGTGTGTCAACTGAAGACCCACCCTAATCAAACTCACGAGCAATGCCACTCCCCACCCTTCCAATCGCGCCAGTTGGCTCCTAATAGTAGATCTTCGATTTCGACTGTCCGTCCCGCTGCTTGTTCAAAGTGCTACTCCTAGGTATTATCACCTGCCGAAATCGCCACTCAGCGCGCGAATATAAGGGGAAGATTATTAAGTGCAGAAACATATGCTATTCGGCAGAAACGGCACCTAACGACGCGCTGGAGCGGTTTACCCTCAAGCAAAGTACGCTGCACCCGATGTCTGTATATCACCTTGTTCTATCGCGGGATTATGTCCAGAAACGATTCCCCTCCTCGTCCTTCTCAAGAAATACTGGGCATGATAATAAGAGTACGTGGAAGCAGCCTTGCCGCGATAGTCCAATTATTACGGTAGGGACACTCTTTGGGAAGGCTCGTCTAAGCATCCTCGGCACCAGGATGCGCTTTGTAGCCAGATACCCCCCATTCCTGCACCTGAACAACACGATCTATGGTGAACACAAGTTGTAATCTTCTGAGAGTATTTGCTATCACTCTTGAACCAGATAGACAGACCTACGTTATTCGACAAGACGACGGCTCTGGGGATCGTCTTCCTGACGCACCTTTGATCGATAAATGCCGGACGGAACACAGGCATCATATACTCGCGTCGAGTTCCAGCAAAGGACGGGATTGCGCTCACACCTGTGCATGTTCGCTGGGCGAAAATTGACGTGGAGGCAAACAAGAAGGAATGAAATTTTCATGCCATATTACTGTATTGTGCACCAAGCACAATAGCTTCATCGAGTGTAAGAAGACGTCTTACATTGCGACAATGCACCCACGTAGTCGCAGAGAATTGAGACATTGAATTGGTGCTTTTCCCACACCGAGCCCCTGCTGGCTTGTCACAGCCTCACCCCGAAACCTTCGTCGGTTCTACCCACTCTTCAAAAGCAAGCTTGACTCACGGTCCAGTAATAGTTCAAGGTGAAAAACCGGTTTTTGCCCTGATCTCCAAGTGTACGGGACGGAAGCGAAATCAACCGAATCGCGGTTGGTATTAATCCACCGCGACCATTTGTGGACAACCAAATGAAACCTGGCTGTGAGGAGGGATTTTTACAGTATTAGTTGCAAAATTTGGTGCCTTGTCGGCGGCACGAGGAATCGCTCTAATCACAGTAGATGCTTTCTTTTGCAACCTCTGGGCACTCAATGCCCCTGATTCTGTTGAATGTAGAGTAAAGCCGCTTCAGGGATCAAGTTACCGCCGTCTCTCATCAAGTACCAGTCAGCACACATGACAAGTACCAGCAAAGTCATAACAGTTCGGTGATGGAGAGCTCTTGCTTCTGATATCTTCGTAAAACAAAGGTCTAGAATCGAAAGCTCTGGATCCTGTGGGTCGAACTTCTCCATATTCTTATCCGGATGCCAAGTAAGCTGTGGTGGAGTTAAAACGAGGCCGATTGATCCTTGGCAGAGCTTTTTCTTGCCCTCCGCTTTGCATACTGTGACGCTGTACTGTATTGCGGTGTTGGAAGCCTATCACAGAGCCGAGTGATTCTATGACGAATTGAACGCCAATTCAATGCTCCGTATTGTCTTGATGGATTCTGATAACGCCTATGCCTAAGCGTTTGCCATACCGCGAATACCTTGCATCGCGAAAATGCGAGTGGGATATCTTATGTATGCACTTGTGCCCATGATTAATGGTACCACTATTCAGCTTTAGTTGTCGCCAAAGAGCAGTCTCTATTTTATGTGCACCT
>AFRD01000589.1:0-15764 GCA_000222875.2 Periglandula ipomoeae IasaF13
CTGCCAAGACAAACATGGGATTGAACGATGCATACCAAAAGGTTATGAGGAGGAGTCATGCTGGACTTGCGGCGACTCGGCATTCGGCTCTAGGGAATACCATCTTTGAACCCGAAATACGCTCGCCTACATCCATCGCAACGCGCTAACATGCAAGAGGTAGGACGACAATGAACCCATAGGCTATGCCTTCCGGTCGGATATAGCCGGCCATTCGAAGTCTCTACATCGCGAAAGCTAAGGGACGACTTTAACGTCTTCGGAGAAAATACGATTTCAGCTGGACGTCGCTCCACCTGCAATAGCATCAGCACATGTAACCCGTGTAGTACCCCATGTACACAACCTCTGGTCATTGTTGATATCAAGCCGCGGGGCACTTAGAATGAGAATGTACTATTACACCTGTCCCTTGTCCGGAACAATCTATAATACACTCTAGATAGCTCAATACACATATCGTACACCTCCGCCTTGAGATCCATCCATGGACAAACCCACCAAGCCCGCTCCCTTACGGCCGAACAAACCATCACGCTCACTTCACCAAATTAGCCCTCCTCGTAATCCTCATCTGCCTCAGCACCCTAGCCAACTCCCTCCCCGTCTCCTCATCCTTGCCCAGCTCATCCACCACGCCCCAGATTCTCGCATCCTCCACTTCCACCGCCTTTGACAGCAGCCCTTTAATCCAGCCCATATCCTTCAGGGACCCCGCTGCGCCCCTCACGGCCTGCTTGGCGAATCGGAATGCGAGGTCTAATTCTCCCGCTTCGGCGCAGGCGGTGATAAGAGTATTGTACGCAGGTGCTGTTCCAATGGGGCCATCGCTCTCTGGGACGATGGTCTTGTAATCGTTGATGAGGGAGCGAGTGGTCTCTGGAGAACTGCTGTTCGTGATGAGCATCTGGATCATGGACGGACTGGCTGGCTCGCCGCACAACATCTGCACATCCCGGTATATAGGCATGGCTGCTTCAGCACCGCCATGCCCAGCAAGTGCTTCAATGACGATGTCAACCGCCGCAACGGGGACGAGCTGTTCAGCGGATACCATGCTGCGTATGCTGTCTTCCGCTTCCTGAATCAGCGATGGGTACCGCCTTAGGGCTTCATACACCACACGTGTATTTCCCCGACCAATGCGAATCCCATTCTTCTTCATTATGCTAAGCGTTCGAAACGCACCCGCTATGTCACCGTGCGCCGCAAACGCCTCCACGACGGCCTCGTAGTGGTATGCCATCAACCTTGTTCGCTGAGCAATCTTGTCCAGAGCCTCCGTAGCAAGCGATGCATCGCCATGTCGCGCCGCAGTGGCGAGAACGTTCTCGACAATTCCATCTGATGGCTGAAGCAGCGAAGTTCTCACCACGCTGTTCCAGCCGAATATCGTGCCCGGGTAGTGAAATGCTTGGCTTGATACGTCAAGCACGTAGTATAATAAACCGGGCATGGCCTTATCCTCATCATGTAGGCTCTTGCGACGGTAAAACAGGAGGAGCATCTCGTCAATGAAGCCCAGCTTCCCGAAGACCATGATGAATATATCATAAACCCACATGTCGATAACGGCGTTCTTGTCTATCATATCCGTGAGTCGAAGGTACGCCAATTCGTACTGCTCATCACGAAGTAAGCCCAGTAGCAGGCTCTGCTTGGCTCTCGTATCGATGGCGAACCAGAATTCTTGCATCGTGTCGAGTATTTCTTGGCGGAGTACATAATCCGGATGGTTGGCGAGCGCCGCCAGCGCAGACTGACACATTTCAGATGTAGGCTGGATTTTTTGGGACGTCATGTCGTCTAGGAGCTTGCGGATGCCCTTTACTGAGCCTTGGGGGTCGACCATGGCGTCCATCATACACTCGTAGATAAAGGGGCTTGGAGCTTGACCTCGCTCCGAGAGCAAATGACGAACGAGAAGTATTATACGAGCGTGGCGATCGACTTCTTGACCGTGAAAGTTCCATCCCTGCGGTTGTCGCATCGCCATGAGTGCTGCCGTGATCTCGTCCAGTGTAGCTCGATGTAATGTTTCATTCGTGGGAGGCGTAGGCATTAACAGACGCTCGGTTCGCGGGACGCCATTTTTGGGTTTGCGCGGCGTGGAATTGCTCAATGCGGGTGTATTGAGTGAGGCATAAGTCGAATTACTTCGCCCATTAGGCACAAGAAGACATGCGATGCTCGTCGGTCTTGCAGGTCGAGGGGTCGTTCTCGACAGTGGCCTCGAGCTGTTCACAGCTCTGCGAAGAGCTTGGCCGTCGAAACCTGGGCACAAGCAGCGCCAGAGGCCATCGTAAATAATTGGACTACCTCGCATGTTGAGCCATTATTGCATTGGTGATGCCCGTTTGCGCGTTTAGCACCAAAAAAAGGCATGAAAAAAATCTAGAGCGTTCTTGTTCAATCCGAGTTAAGCATGTCGTCACACCCAAGCTTAGCTGTGGACATTTTCAATGTCCCAACTGCCTCCATTAAGCGGGGTGATGCATTTGGCGGGGCGCGCAAACCGCACCACACCTCAACCTCATGCAGTTCGAACAAGCTCCCTCGACATATCAGGCGAGCACTTGAATTACAATACCGCCTTCCCCATACGCATCGAACACCCCTTCGACAAACAGTTCTACTCTTGTCGTTGGCATACACACCAGTCCCGATGGTTCGTCCGCCCTCTTCCCAGCGCCACACAATTCATCGTACCAGAAGACATCGCAACACAAGCCGGAAAGCAGATGATTCGCATTCAACTAACTCCCCATAGCTACCCCTCAGCCTCCTTAACGCCGCCCAAGGGCACCCCATGCTCGTGGAGCTCAAGAATGGCGAAACCCTCAACGGTCATCTCGTTCAGTGCGACACGTGGATGAACCTCACCCTGCGAGAAGTCGTGCAAACCAGTCCCGTACGTCTGATTCCTGCTCATGATCAGTCACTATGCCCAGCAAACGAGCGCAGAAGACTAGAGTATCTCCACCAAAAAAACATAAATAGCTAACATGTCTCAGGGAGGCGATAAATTCGTCCGATTAAAAGAAGCCTACGTCAAAGGAAACAATGTACGAACGCCGAAATACAACCCTCCGAATAACCCATTTTTTCAAACTCAACACCGTTCAGAGTGGAAACTAGATACTAACCGAGCCCAGATCAAATATCTCCGCGTGGACAACGACGTAATTGATCAAGTAAGCGAATCCCAAAAGGGCCAACAGAACTTCCGCGGCGGACGAGGTGGCCATGGCCAATCAAGAGGGGACCATCACGGCCACGGCGGCCGAGGAGGAGGTGACAGGGGACGTGGAGGGCGTGGTGGTGGTCGTGGCGGAAGGGGAAGAGGGCGCGGACAATAGGCGGTTGAGGGATCGAGCATGATAGGTGTACAGGTTGTTGTTCTGAAATACCCTGATAGAGAACGAGTCTGCAATGCGAAGTTTAGTGGCCGTAATTTATGAGCTGGCTCTTGTGTTCGACAAGTCATCAGAGCGTTGGAGATATGAGTGGCTTGGGATACGTGGATAGGTCTATACGGAGGACCGTGTTTGAGTGCGCACACTTTCTAAGATGGATGGCCATCTTCATTAAGTGGTTTCTAAGAAGAGATGAAGCGATTGGGCCTCGCGCAAGCTGGAGCATCAGGGCTACAAGGGAAACAGCGAGATTGGGCGTGTATCATTACACTTACGACACAAAAAGTTCGCACCGGTAAAAAAATCAAGAAAAAGTTGACATGAATAACAAATAAACCTGATTCATTCTACATTAAGACTGCGTAACTCTCTATTCTAAGGGGTAGTTTGACGAAGTGTTTAAAGACCAATCCATCGCATCAGTTCTTCGATGCTATCGCCACACTACTTTCAAAATGACATGACATATTTGAACTCCCAGACGTGTCATCATACGTCTTTGGAAAAATCATTTTACAAAAATACAATTCTCATGCTTCGGCGCTTCAAAAGTTGGCCACAGCAACGGCAATGGCTTGGTTGTCAGAGTGAGAAATGGACAGGGCAATGTCTTGAACTCCCGCCTTGTTGGCGGCTGAGGCAGCTTCTCCGTGCAACTGTACATATCATTAGCGCGTAATTCAAAATGGGTATGTTCAATTGTAACGTGACATACCTTGACAGTGGGAGCACCCTTGTCGTTCTTGACAATCTCAATCTCCTTCATGGCGGCACCGGCACCCTTGCTGGCGACGCCCAGAGACTTGAAAACAGCCTCCTTGGCACTCCAGCGTCCGGCAAAGGAGCTTTGGGGACTGGGAGCAGCCTTGCAGTAGCTGATCTCCTCAGTGGTGAAGTTGCGCTCCAAAAAGGTCTCGTTCTCAATATTGATGGCAGAGATGTCTTCGACATCGACACCGACATTACTGTTCTTGTTGGCAACCTTGTGGGCGAGGGCTTCCATGACCTTTTGGGTCTCCGCGGCGCGGGCCGAAGGCATGACCTTTTCAGACTGCTTCATGAAGTTCTCAGAGTACTTCAGCTCAGCTGACTTCTTGTCTTCACTGACACGAGCATCGGGGTTGAGCAGGACGCTGCTGAGCTGCTCATCAGTGTATGGTGCCTTGGACTTGGCGACGAACAAGCTGTTATTGATGAGGCCATTGTGGAAGTATCGGTAAGCCTTCTTCTGACGGGCCTCGACCTTGTTGCAGTACTCCTTGTAAGTACGTTCGTCAAGAGTGGCAAACAGGTACTTGGGGTGGACACCAATCGCCTGAGCACCCTTTTGGCCGAAACCGAACGAAGTAACGGAGAAGGCCTTGACGCCATCCGTCTGGAGAGTGCGGCTTGGGTACACGATGAGGTCGAACTGCTCCATGACGGGGTCGACGTTGTCGGCGTTGCGGTTGCCAGGAACCAGGCCGGTGTTCAGAACTTGAAGGCAGCCGTTCAACATCCAGGCACCGGCAGCACCCTTCGGGTGACCAGTGAGGTACTTCTGGAAGATACCCATGACTGCATTACCCTTGGACCGTCCCAGATGACGCAGCTGCTGGCAAATGACGGAGGACTCGTTCTTATCGTTAGCCTTGGTAGAGGTACCGTGGAAAGAGGCAACACCAAGGTCATCAATTGTAAGACCCCAGGTAGCCAAGGCACCACGCAGAGGGGCAATGCTGGTATCGCTCTTCCAGAAGTTGTTGCCCATGCTTCGAAGAAGCTCCTTCTCTTGCCGAGCAGCTTCCTTCTCAATGTGCACAAAACGTTCTTGAGCATACAACTTCTCGTCAAAGGATGGATCTTGCGCCTTCATGGCCTCAACCTCATCGTGGATGAACTCAACTTCAGACTCCTGCCACTGCTTGATCTGCTTCTTGCGACGCTCAATCTGTCGGCGACGGTAGTTGATGTCAAGCAGAGGCGAGGGGAATTTACCAGCGTGCTCACGAGCAGTGGTAAGAACACCCTGACCAGGAGCCGGCACGGAGCGGCCAATCTTGTCAGACGCGGTAGTTGTTAGAGCCAAGACACCATAGATGGGCACGCCCATGTCCAAAGCCAGCTGCGCAGTCATGATGACCTGAATACCGCAGCCCTGGGACTCCATGAATCCGTTTCTGGTGGTTGTGGTGGGGCGAGACATCTCCTTGGGAGTTCGGCCATGGCTAAACTCATCCACGGTGTTGCTAGTGGCCTTCATGTTGGCAAACTCATATGAGCCCTCCTCGCCAAAGTCATCAAAACCACCGACGAAGCACACGCGAGCCTTGCCCTCCATGATGGTCTCGTAACCGACATCAACAGACTCGACTGCTGTAGCACAAGCACCGACAGGAGTCTTGATGGGGCCGGAGGAAGAGATGAGCAACATGTTGACCCAGGCAGCCATAGTGTTGATGAAAGACTCCTGAAGGATGTCGTTCTGGAGAGGCTTGTCCAAGAAACGATCCTTGTGCATGCCACGCAGCGCAGCAGAACCTCCCATACCAGATCCCACACAGTTACCAACTTCGGAAACGTGGACGTACTTGTAGAACTCATAAGGATCAGTGATACCGGCAGAAAGAAGTGCCTCGGCAGTAGAGACGAGGAGGAAGAGTGTGACGGGATCGACCTGAGAGATGATGTCCTCGGGAATACCATATCGCTTGGCATCCCAACCGGTGGGGATCTGACCAGCGACAAGGCGATCGAAGCGGAGAGCCTTGGGGATCCAGAGAGAAGCACCCTTCTTCATGCGGACGATATACTCGCCGCTATCGGGGATCTCGAAAATCTCAACCTTGTCGCCGTGCTCACGCTTGAACTCCTCAGCAGTCTCCTTGGACGCCTCGAAAGGCTCCAAGTCTTCTTCGATGACAACCTCACGCAACAGTTGCTTTTGGTTGGGGTCGTAGCCTTCGAAGAGCTCAGGCTCAATCAAACGGATACCAGAGTGTTCCAGGATGAACTTCTCGTACTTCTGTTTAATGTCCTTGTCATCAACAGGGTCGCCAGACTTGGCATCAACCCAGCCAGAGTAGGGCTTGCCCTTGATGGGACCATTGTGGTTGCGAATGAGACCCATGATCCAGGCCATCTCGACGCAACCCTCGAGCGAAAACTCGCCGTAGGTTTCCATCTCCCATCGGGTACGCGAGTTGCCCCAGGGACCGACCTCAGCAAAACCGGTGACAACGACAACCTTCTCCAAGTTGACCATGCCCTTCAGCTTGTCGTTGAGAGGAGCAACATCATTCTTCCAGTCAGGAAGGGGAGGGAAGTCGAACTTGATGTTGGCACGGGGAGAAATGGTCGTCTTCTTGTAGAGGACCTCAGAGTCGGCACCATTGACAATGGTGTTCTCGATAGCAGTCTCCTTGGTAACTGCCTTGCGAATCTCGCTAGTCTCCATAATGTCCTTGCGAAGCTTGGTCATGGCTTCGTTGAGGTTGGGGATGAACTGAAGACCGCCATTGAGATCGGCAAAGACGGGCTCAGACTGGCAGAGGTCGACGATAGTAGGAGACATCAAACCGAGCAAGTTGAAGGCCATTTCCTGCTGAGAGAAAGTACGAACGCCAAAGGCCTCGACACCTTCGGCAACAATGTTGTTGCCAGACATGAGGCCAGTTCCACGAGTCCAGCCAATGACGGCACCGCAGACTGTGAGATAGTTCGCCCAGCTCTCAGAATACCATCGGTTGAAAAGGGTCTCAAGGGCGAGCTTGGACTCAGAATAGAGACCATCGTTGCCAAAGGTTCCGTGGTTGGGAGAGAGAGGAAGCACCACTTGCGCAGGTCGAGTCTCAAAGCCCCGTTCGGTCTTCTGTGCCTTGACACAACCCAAAAGTCGGATGAGGTTGGTGAGCATGATTCTGTGGGCGAGCTCGGAGCGAGAGTCGATGCTGTCGATCTGGCGTCCATTCTCAGAAATAGCGGCGAAGGGAACAATGTAGTCAAGATCCCATCCAAGACCATTCTTGGTGTCATAGATGTACTCAACAAGAGCCTCAACATCCTGCTTGCTTCCCTGGTTGAACGGAACGACGACAATCTGGGAGCCGCGAGATCCATATCGAGTGTACATGGACTGGTAGTACTCAGTGACCTCACGGGAGAAGCGACTGGTGGTCACGACGACCTTGGCACCACCACTGATGAGACCCTGGAGGACTTCGGCACCGATGGAGCCGGCACCAGCACCAGTCATCAGAACGTACTTGCCCTGGTAAGTCACACCAGACTTAGCAGCATCCTCGAGACAGTTGAAGTAGACAGCAGTTAGCTTCTTGCTGTAGTCCCATCCGTGCAGATTCTTGCGCTTCAGATGCAGGAAAGGAATGGTCTCAACCTTGCCCTTGTTTTGGCTGGTGCCACGGAGACCGGTCTTCTTGCCCTTGCCATTGCCCTTGGACAGGATCTGGCTTTCGTTCATGGCAAGCGAGCGGAGGACATCGCCGTACAAGCTCTTGATCTCCAACTGCGATGTCTTGGACATCTTGTGCTGTTGCTTGATGAGCTTGTAGATGCGCTGCAGGTCGTTCTGAACCTTGGTTCGGTTGCCGTATTCTGAGATCTTGCCACCCTCAGCCATCTGCTGAACGTAGTGCTCGAGCTTGCGGCAACTGGCACGGGGAACTTCCTCGTAGTTCAGATTGTCGCGAGCATCGACCGTAGTGCGCGGACCAGTGGGTACAGCGACGTCCTTGTAGTGAGGAGAAACGTCCAAGACCTCCTTGCAGTTCTCAATAAGTTGCTGCCCAAGCTCCTTGGCGAGCTTGTAGGTTTCTCCACGTTCAGTAGGGCAGTTGTCAATGTGGTACTGCATGAAATCCAGCAGCTTGGGGTTGGAACGGTTCATGATGTGAATGCACTGGCTGACAATTTCACGGTCGACAGCCTTGAGACGACCAAAAATGATGTCAAAGTACATGTTCAAAGCATCTTGACGAGCCCAGTTCCATGATGAGTCGTAAGTACGAGCTTTGAGAGGGCTGAAGACTGGCTCAATACCCGAGGCGTAGAAATCACCGTGCTCGGCAGTCCACAGGTCCAGCTGAGCCTGTAGCACCTTCTCTGATTTCTGAGAGTCGATGGCTGCCTTGTCGCCGGATCGGAGATCCATCTTGAGGTAGCGAGCGAACAGCTCGAGCTGTTGCTTGAACAGAGCACGCTGGTCCTTGGTCAGGGCATCAATGGCGGCAGGATCCATCATTATACCGGCACCAGCACCGCCAGCGGGGCCTGAAGATGAGGCCGTGGTAAGACTGACACCGGCATTGGCCGCATACTTCTGAGTAACGTCGTCCAGAAAGGCTTTGGCGTCGCTCTCTGATCCCAAACGAGCTGGAGGCTCCATGGTCAGGGCGAGAAGAAGAGCGCCGTCCTGGCGACCAGCTCCCAGACCCCATCTTGACTCAAGATACTTGCGAGCTGCTGTGATGTTGAGGCCACCAGGCATCTTGGAGGATATTAATCTCGCGATCAAAGACTGGGACTGCTTGCCGAGGTTGCCGTCGAAAGTAGCCTGCATGGAGGCACCGAGCTCATCCAGAGGGGTATCCTCGGGCTTCTCAGGAGTTGAGCCGAACTCCTTTCCAAGGTCACCCAAGATTTCATTTTGAAGAGTTGATTTGCCTATATAAAGAGAAAGTCAGCGGCCGAAAATGAAGAAAAAAATATCTATACGACCAGCAGATAGAACTTAGGTCAAAAGGGAAGCTTACCGCCGACGAGGTCCTTGATGGCTTTGCTTAGGGGCACATCGAGAAGAGGTTTCTTGAGCTTCTGAGCAATCAGAGCGCGCACAATGTCAACAGCCTGAACAGGCTGATCTGGGACCTGAGCAGCAGGACCAGAGCTGGGGGGAGGAGGAGCGGCAGCAGCTGGGGCAGCAGCAGCCGCAGGAGCTGCAGAAGCACCGGCATCTGTGGCTGGCGCACTTGAGGTGGCAGCGGGCTCTGGCTCCTCTTCCACAACATCGACATCGTAATATATCTCCTTTGCGTCTTTGTTGTAGCAGAGGATTTGTCGTTGAACTGATTTGGCGGCATCGTAAGCTTCGTACTTGGAGGCCAGGGTCCTCTTGGCCATGACACCCAGAGTGTCGGCGGGACCGACTTCGACGATACGCTCGGCTGTTCTCTCAGCGAGGAACAAATCCTGCGTCTCAATCCACCTCACGGGGGAGGCAAATTGGTATGCCAGGAGCTCAACGAGCAATGTGTGAGCAAGTTCTTGCTCGACTTCCGGACGCATCTTGATGGTATTGAAAATGTAATTGCGATGGACGGATGGATGTTCGGGTCGTGCGAATATCGAAACTTCTCGGGTATCTGGAAGCGGCTGACTTCTATAAGCAACCGCGTTTCAGCTTCTAGAATGGAGGACTGTTCGTCTTGAATTGCTGATCAGGGCCGTTGATGACGCCTGACTGCCGCAATGCCGCGATTGGAGCTTGTTGGGCGGAAGCTCTAAGGAGGAATGATAAAAAAAGTGGTACAGGCGAAGAAGAGGGTATACAATTAAAATGGTAGTGGTAGGAAAGGCGTGACCAAAGTCTCCCTACCTAGTGAGATACTCAGCAGGTGAATTAGGGAAGAAGTTTGGGAGAGGGAGAGAGGAGACAAGGCGGGATGGAGGATTGAAATCGTGAGGTTGAAGGAGGTGATTAGGATTTGGACGGCTGTGGCAGATGGAACCAGCGGGACACACCAGAGCAGACTCAAGAAGGGTGAATCAAAGGAACCAGGAGTCCACCGCAGGTAGCAATGGCTAGCGGCCAGAAAAAAGTTGACCAGACGGGTGCTGGGATGTCTGGTACGTACCAGGTACAAGGACAGTTGAAGAGCGTGCAGGAGCCGCGATTAGATTGAGCATGGCCAGAGTCAGCTTTCTGATTGTTGAACCAAAGAGCCCCACCAAAAAGTTGGCAGGAGAGAAAAAATTGGGGGACCACGCTGCGGCGTCACTCAATGATCCCCAAAGCACCAGACAGCACCGCGCCGTCAATTGAGCAGTCGAATGGCAAGGGCGGCCCACCTGCAGCTGCACACGCCTCTGCTCTCGGCGAGCGGCTTTGGCTTTCTCAACCACATTTCCACGCTAAGCCCTCTGCGGTAAAGTGTTGGTGCAATGCAGCCCGAATTATTGGCTGACCGGCTTACTCACTGGGGGCCACTCCTTCGGTTCAGGTACCTGATATTCCCCGGTCCGACCCCAAGCAATATCAACATTTCGAGCTGCCACACCAGACTGGAGCTCGACACCATCCCCGGCCTTCGCGAAGGCATGGCTTCGCTTCTTGCGCTGACGGCTGCCTTATACCTTCGCTCCCTTCGGCGGCAAAGAACTGAGGAAATTGTCCGGAAACGAATTTGACAGAATAATAGCTGTCGCCACTCTTGCCATCAGGCGCTGCATCAAGCTCTCAGAGCCGCCCAGTTCTCATGCGTGGTGAGGGTCGACAGGTACGTCATCTGTAGATCGGACAACCAGCAGCAGAATCAACAACACGACACCAACATCACGACCAGAATAAAGAAAAATTGCAGCATCGGCAAGCAGAAGTTGACTCCGTCAGTACTGTAGGTGCAGAAAAATGCACTGTGGTTAAACGTGTCCAGTTCCCTTGAATTGGCGCAGTTCCGTTGCCTTCCGCCCGCTCGCCGCCCAGCGAAAACTCTGATGTCGGTGCGGCGTTCATCGATGCTACTGGCTGGCGTCGTCGCCGGCAACGTCAGCCTTGCCGTGACAGCCTGCTGGGTACGGGTTTCTAATTCCATGCCGCAGCCAGCGGCCAGCAGCAAGATGATCGCCTGTGGGACTGGACCCTGGCCCGACACGGCCTTTTGCATGTAACCTCGACTCCGGGTGATGACGGCTAGTGGCACCGCCTGGTGTTGCTGGCCGGGCACCTGGCTGCTCCACGCACCAGGCGCAGCTTGCAAATTTCGCTGGGGCAGGGCTTCTGCCGAGGTACCGATACTTCCGGCTGCCATCAACGGCCTCTGTTATTATTTTGCAGCCAGATTTCGGTCCAATGGCTGACCTCCAGAAACGGCCACACAGTTGCACCAGAATGAGAATCAAGTTGCTGCAAGTTGACGCAGGTATGATGCCCAAGGCTGGAGGGATGAGCGATATTCGATCATCAGCAACACTTGACCAATGTAATAGAGCGTGAAGACGTCTGGTGATGGTAGAATAGCCTTTTGGTGCGGATCAACTTTGCTGCTGAGCATATTCTTCCCACAGCCTGCGCTTATGGCTGGCTGTAATAGCATTGCAACCATCCATCCTCTGGCTTGAGCATGACAACACTGAATATTTTGGTATATTATACAGTACCATGATGGTGAATTGAGTCTGATAAGCCGGGACTAGGCACGCTCAAGACAGAAACAACAGCGCGGTCCAGTTGTTCCGCGTCAACATCAACAAAACAGCAGCCAAGTCTGCTCATGTGCAACCAGTATCAAAGATAGATCCTGACTACGCCACAAGAGCCAAGTAGTCTGAATCTTATCAGGATATACGCCATCAAGACTCCTGATTATTTCTCGATCAGATGCATAAATCGCGCCACTACTTTGTCTGCCAGATAAGACTAAACAGGCTTCCCCAAACCGAGGCACTTCCCAACGCGGTCATTGGACTGTAGATGCGGGAGCTGCATCTTCAATAAGAGCCCGTCCCCGCCGCTCGAAGTACTTGAAAGGCTTCTTTGGCCTCGCCAAGGTACCTAGATAGTAGTGATGGCCTACATCCTACGGGTTTTAGTCCGGAGTTAGTTACGCTCTGACTCTACCAGTCGACCATTCTCAAGTCCCTCTGCGATGAGCAGTCGATTCGAAACTTGGTCGTGAATTGCAAAAAGCCTCTCGCATACGCTAATGCGAAAATCAGCACATTGTGGCTGCGGAAAAGTCTTTATCATCATTATCAAGTCTGTTGGTGTCAACATGGCGATATGCAGCATTATTCGGCTCGGACGACGGGAAGCGAGAACAACGGACCGCAGATGAACCGCGGGACAGATTGCGACCCGTCTATTGGACAAAATGTAGAGCAATAGTGCAACTTGGTCGTCTCAACATTGATGAGGAGCCTGGCGTGACATCTGGCGTCAAATATTAAACGTTTCAAGGTTATTGCAGGGCGGTATCACCATGGGGGATTTGAGGTACCGGTACATCCAGCAACAGATTGGGTGGTGTGCCAGGCCCGGCCATCTGGCGTCCATCTGGCGTCCATCTGGCAACGCGGCTATCCCCAACAGAACTAAAAAAAATTTGGCGAGCAACGAGCCACGCCCCAAGCTCCGGCTCTGCAAGCCGCTGCAGCCCGCGACTGCCCCACTTTGTAGAATCCCATCCCTTGTTGACCAGCACAATGAAATGCGACTGAGACTTTTCGACAGACCCTCCTTGGCTTCCATTTTGCCTGTTGGATGGTCTTCCTGTGCTGACGATGGTGCTGGTCGCTGACCACCATGGCTGGCAATAGTTGGGATCAGTTGGCCTCTCTGCTGGGTCGTCCGCCTGCCAGTTGGGAATTGGGGTCCAGGTACTGGCTTAGGTACCTTGTGCATACATGTCACTTCCGATGCAATCGACATGCGGCGCTGATAGTGCACTTCTTGATGAAAGTCTGAGACGAGGGTCAACTTCAATGACAGGTTGGCGACAAAAGCGAGTCTATCAGTAGTTCATTCGGCCCACCACCCCATCAATTGTTGCCTTCGAGGAGGTTCTTCTCATGATATTGCTGGTACCAGACCACGCACTAGCCACTGGAGCCAGCCGCCCGGTACTCGCATGGTACCAACCACTTTGAGCTGGTGGCCCTCCCAAACCTGTCCCTGACCGCTCACTTAGACGTTGAGACCTGGTTGCGCCGGGATTGGCACTTTTTTTCTGCGCACCTCCTGCAACGCCATCCAGAGCACCATCCTCCTCAACTCTCACCCCCCTCTCATCCTCTCCTCTACTAATCTCCAACTCACCCTGTAATTCTTCCTCGCCATCCCATTTCTCCCTTTAAGCTTCATCCTTTAAGCCTATCCTAGGTGTTCGCTGGCAGTTGAAATTGCTGCACGCCTGCTCAAAGCTCCTTCCTGTTCATCTCCTGCTTCGCAACTGTCTCGAATTCTTGGTCGCCATCCCCGGCCGAGCTTGTCGAGCATTGCGCACCCGATTGAACAACTGGTCTCGTCTTCTGTATCTTTCTCTTGAAGACCGACGACCCGCGGAGGCTATTATCCATTTACGGTGTTTAATTGATAGGTACGTTTTACTTGGTGTTTGAAGGTAAACTCCCATCCAGGTACTGGTCTGCGGAAATGGCGGGACACAGAGCACTGGAAGGGGAACGGCCATGCATTTCATGAGAACAATTGCTTACTCGCCTGTACGGTCTACAGACCTGTTAGATACCCTTAAATTCTACCTCCTCCCGAAAGAAACCAATAATTTATCATGTACGGCACTGGAACCGGCCCCCAAACGGGCATTTCAACTCCCAGGTCTAGCGCCTCTCTCCGACCGTTGACCCTCACCCACGGCACCCTCGAAACCTCCTTCCTCGTCCCTACCAGCCTTCATTTCCATGCCTCTCAGATCAAAGACCGGTTCGTTGCGAGCTTGCCGGCTGCCACAGATGAGCTCGCTCAAGATGACGAGCCATCATCTGTAGCTGAGCTGGTCGCTCGCTACCTGGGCTTTGTCGCTCAGGAGGTCGAGGATGGCGAGGATGATGCCTCGGGCTCATACGAAGAAGTTCTCAAGCTCGTTCTCAACGAGTTTGAGCGAGCTTTCTTGCGGGGCAACGAAGCTCACGCAATTGCCGCCACCCTCACAGGCATTGAATCCAAGAAGCTCGAGGTCATTCGCTGCTACTACATGGCTCGCGCTGTTTCTAACAGAACCATCAAACCTCACGAATCTGCGCTTTTGCGAGCCGCTGATGATGAATCCGCCGATATCTACACCATTTTCGGCGGCCAAGGCAACATTGAAGAGTACTTTGACGAGTTGCGCGAAGTTTTCCGAACCTACTCCAGCTTTGTCGGTGAGCTGGTAACCTCTTCAGCTGAGTTGCTGCAGACTCTATCCCGAACTTCGAGCGCCGAAAAGATGTTTCCCAAAGGCCTGGATGTCATGAACTGGTTGCAGCATCCCGAATCTACTCCCGACATCGACTACCTCATTTCTGCACCCGTCAGTTTCCCCTTGATCGGCCTCGTGCAGATGGCTCACTACGAGGTTACTTGCAAAGTCTTGGGAATCCATCCTGGTATGCTGCGGGAGCGCATTAGCGGCACAACTGGTCACTCTCAGGGTATCGTCATGGCTGCAGCTACAGCCGCTGCAGACTCATGGGAGTCATGGCGCGAGATCGTTCGTTCTACGCTGTCCATCCTCTTCTGGGTCGGTACCAGAAGTCAGCAGGCTTTCCCCACGACCTCCATGACACCCACCATGCTTCGCGAGTCCATGGAGCATGGCGAGGGAAACCCTACTCCAATGTTGAGCATTCGCGACCTGTCGCAAAGTGAGGTCCAGAAGCACATTGATGCGACCAACCAATACCTCCCTCCTCACAGACACATCAGCATTTCGCTCATCAACAGCCCACGCAACTTGGTCGTCACCGGTCCCCCTACATCTCTGTACGGTCTCAACTCCCAGCTGCGCAAGGTCAAGGCACCACTGGGCTTGGACCAAACCCGAATTCCGTACACCGAGCGTAAAGTCCGCTTTGTCAACCGTTTCCTGCCCATCTCCGCGCCTTTCCACAGCAAGTACCTTGCCGAGGCCACTGAGATGATTGATGAGGACCTGAAAGATGTGTCAATTGACGTTCGCTCATTGGACATCCCAGTTTTCGACACTAACACTGGCAAAGATCTGCTTACTGAGGTCAAGGGCAATATTGTGCCTGCTCTTGTCCGCCTGATTACGCGCGACCCCGTCAACTGGGAGAAGGCAACCGTTTTCCCGGACGCTACACATATCCTGGACTTTGGTCCTGGAGGCGTATCTGGCCTTGGTGTTTTGACTAGCCGAAACAAGGAGGGTACTGGTGTCCGTGTCATCTTGGCTGGTACCATTGATGACACCATGAACGAAGTTGGCTACAAGCCTGAGCTCTTTGATAGAGACGAAGACAACGCGCTTCGATATGCCAATGATTGGGTCAAGGAATTTGGCCCCCGCCTGGTCAAGACCTCCAGTGGTCGCAAATATCTTGATACCAAGATGAGTCGTCTTCTGGGCCTGCCACCCATCGTTGTGGCTGGTATGACTCCTTGTACTGTGCCTT
>AFRD01000588.1:0-15782 GCA_000222875.2 Periglandula ipomoeae IasaF13
ACCCAAAGAATCGAACAGCAATAATGGCTGTCAAGGAATGAGCAAGTCCACAAGGCACAATGAGGACTGCCCATAATGCCAGACACACGATATACACCTGCTGGCGACCATACAGCTCGCTCAAAGGAGCAACAACCAGGCTGCCGGCCGCCAAACCCAGAAGATACGTCGTCATCCCCAAGGTTACAATGGTCGTGGATGACCCAAATTCCTCGATAAGCCCTGGGGTTGACGACGTATAGCTGGTACTATACAAAGTGGCCACCCAAGTCGCGAAAGAGACGCAGAAGATACACCAGCATCTGTACCAAAGTGGCCATTTCATGGGATTCTCCGGGTCATTCTCCTCGAAGTACACCTCAAACTCCGGTGGTCGAGATGCCGTGCTGCCAATGCTGGTGCCAGTCCGCGTGTAGGTAATTGGCTCGCGAGCCATATGCTCAGCCTCCGTCTCGACATCAGGCGTGATGCAGTGCTCGAGATTCTCGTAAGGGCCGCTGTGATCGAGCCTCTGGGTTGCAATATAATGATGGCTGCGGTTCGTATGGGTGGTCTTGATGGGCTCGAGCTGTGGCGAGTCGTCCTCTGAAGAGGAGACTAAGGACAATGTGCCGAGGCCATCAGCGTGGTCCGAAGGCGTCGTCGCCGCCTTTTCGAGATCCGTTGACATCTTCCCGGCCTGAGTTCTCATGGTAGCACGGGGAGAACTTGCAATTATCTACGGGGTGAGTCGAGACTGTCCTGTGTCTACCATGGCAATAGACAAGACGTCCGTGGGACATATGGAAGCAACGCAAGACGGAAGGAAACTGGATTACAATGGACAAGACAAACAGGGCGACATTGGACCCTTTTGGGGCAACTAGACTACATGGGGGAGCGACAGGCTGTAATCCCATGGACCACGAACGGAAATGTCATGGGCCGAAGGGGGAAACTAATGGCCCATCACTCAAGGGCGTGGGAGCTTGAAGGCACCGCCGCCGGCAACGGATTAGATCGGCCATAAAGCGGAGGAAATTTTGGGTAAAAGCAGTCGGTAGGCGGGACGGAACCAGGCCCGCTGCAGACTAGACCCGAGCAAAGGCTGGGATTGCTGGTGCGCCGGGCCTGTGCCTGTGGGAGAGTCATGGAGAGGCAGTCCGCGGACTATGGCCGGCCGAAATAGGTGTAAGATGTGATGATGTGATGGCTGCATCTGCAAGGCTTTTGACCATGAACGCCGCTACTTGTTTGGTGGAAAGTAGCCGGGAGTAGCTCGCCAAGAGGTGCCTCGAGCGCATGGCTTTTTGCCTTCCCCGCGATATCTCTCTTCTGATAAGACATACTCGTACTGACTTTGTCCACGAAATTCTGTCTATCTCTTCGGAATCGGAACTAGCACCGCGAGGGTAGTGGGGCGAGTGGCCGCTTTCCTGCTTCAGAGTTTTCTCCGTGAGTTCTTCGCACCCAATTTGGGGGATAATAAATAAGTTGGGTGAAATTTCAGCTCGTTTCGACTCGTTGTGGAGACGGCGACATGAAGAAATGGATCCACGGGTTGTCACGCGGGGCTGCTGCAGTGACTTGGGACGGCGTGTTGGGTCGAAATGGGCCAGGTGTAAAACCTCCGAGCCGGCGAGCGGCGTGCAAAGCATGCATGGAGACAATGGAGATGATGCTTGCTATGTCGATATCACTTGGGAGCCGGTACAGGCATGAATATCATTCCCATCTGCACGGGCCGTCAACAGACGAACACCCAGACTGAACAGCCAGACGGTGGCAGCAGCTGCTGATGCTCGGTGCAGCCACCGACCCGAGGCACAGCACTGGAAAGCTTCACGCAGGTCGCACCTGCTGATTCTGCGGCGGTTGCATTGCGTCCGGGTGGGGCCACCTCGCTGGACCACTCGGCCGAGGGAGGTGAAACTTGGCGGTTCCATGTCTCTGAAAACCTTAAAATTGGCCCAGGGTAGGTCTGAGACGGCCTGTCTAAGAAAATTACTTGCCAGGACTCTGCCTGTGCATGTAATCTAAGTCGTGGCCCTGCGACATGGTCCCTATATTTGATCCTTCCGAAGCTTCCGCCGATTCAAAGAGCCTCATTAGAATGGGCCGCATCAATATAGATATATTAAAGTGGTGACCGCCAGAGAACCCACGGAACTAAATGCTTATAAAGCCTCGTGGCTATTACGCCATGGACAACTTCATTATCAAACTTGCTGATAAGGCGATCAGAAACACGAGGAACTCACAGCAACAGCATACGATAATTGCAAAACATTTCTAATCATCTATATGAGTGGCATGATCACTCCACAAATGTTTGGTAAGCGTGCTCGTATGGGAGGTTGTTTAACTAGTAGGATATACATTTAGGGTTCTCAGATAAACAGCAGCAAAATGGCCGAAAATCTGTCGTCTAAAGGTCCATTGCATATACGACCTTGCTTCATTCAACAGGCGTTGCTCTCTGTCCCAACTTTTTAACTGGAAGCTTACAAATGCATCATTTCTGCAACAATGAGAGTATATGTGCAGTTTCCAGAAACGATATACTATCGATCTAAACACCGATTGAGATAAAGTAAGCATAGAGTTTACACACACTTCACATAGTTTCGGGTCCGCGCTCGCGCCGTCTCGATCATGTGTAACGGTCACGATAGCCTAACTATGGAGATTTCGGACATGAGTAATAAGTGAAATCTGGACTCTGGTTTTGTAAGCGTGCTATGCGAGCTGCAGCAGAATGCAATGTCCAGTACGGTCGCCTCTTCTCAAAACCGTATCAACGGTGTTCGTAAACAAAACAGACAGGGTGGCCGAGCGCAAGTGGTGTTGAAACGTCCTTAATAACAATGTACTTGTACAGAGTATCCCGTATTGTGGTCAGATACATGGATATAGGGCTATGCAACCATGGCTAAACAAGCAAGACTCTACAACAAAGCCACCACAGTGACGTTCAAGATTCTATATTCTGGCATGTATCAACGCCGAATTTATGCTAGTATCCATTGATAAGTCATTTATATCCTTTGTCACACCGCCAAGTCCCCCATATACACCATTATGGGCTCGATCAAAACGACATATCCCGACATTTCACCCAATCTCTGATGCACTTCAGCCATTCAATACACCAGCAGTGCAGAAACCACCAGTAGGGAAGATCTTCACACCGATTTCGATGAATGACGCCCATTGTATACCATTCTTATCTGAGAATCCATCGGCCATGGGTGCTTTACTTGCGCATCGAAATGGTTCTGGTAGACTCGACGAGGTGATGAGATATCGCGACGGAGCGTCACAGTTCCCCCGCGCGAGTTGATATTGGAATGATTACGTTGAAACCGAAATGCCGAAATGACGTTAACTTTGCATTTTCATTCCCTTTAATGCGCAGTGAGAGAGTATTGTCAGGTTGCTGGTCGTTGACTGAAGCTGTAGCGGTGAGCACGAGTCGGACGTGCCAGTTACATGCATTATACCAAGCGAGAAGCGGGCATGAATCGACTGAATTGATACTGAGATGGCCAATGATCTCATCTGCGATGAAGGTTCGAAGCAATTCATCTGCGATAGGATAGCCGCAGAGCAGTCAGCCTTGGTAGTCTGTTCGCGTCACGACGCCAATTTTGATGCAGAAGACAACAGAGGGCATACAGTCACTTGGGAGTATGTCCTCAAATCCATCCTCCTGCCTCAATTCCGAAGACGGAGTGAAATGGCCCAAGCATTCACCTTATTACCTAACTCATATTGTGGAGGCTGGCATATTCAGAGAAACATCACGTCCAGCAAGACGAAACATGACCCGAATATTTTAGACTATCGAGAATAGTATGGACAAGAAGAACATATGGATCAAAGAACAAACAAAACAGAACGACTCACGTCATAAAGTACTGCAGAAAATCCTACTACTATCACACAACAACTTCACATCAACCTACCCTACACAGCTCAGATCAATCACGAAACAAAAAAATAACCAAATGTCACTCGCCCATTCACCATCGCAATCCAATCAGGAAATCTCCTCCGGCAAGTCCCATCCCCCCATATCCGGCCAAATAAAAAAGTCCAAATCAAGCCAAGCCACTTGCCTCTGTCAACGATTTGAAGAGAAGCCAACCAGCCAAACTCCACCAGCGACGCCGGGCATGTCACTGTCTTCAGCACCTCACTTACACACTACCAGACCAATATTGCCAAGCCAGTCGTCGCGTGATGCCGAATCAGTTTTTCTTCTCAAATCGACTCTCCTTGAAAGTATAGAGTTCTGTGTACTATATTATAATGCTTCCATACGGAAAGGATGGTCCGTGATGGATCATGTGTGGTTTAAGCTTAGGTATGACGCGATCCAATTGTGACACGGACGACCAGTGCAGCTGAAAGGGGAATAAAACGGCCAAGAATCACAAGAGACCCAAGACTTTCCGAATGCTACTGTAGACTAGCCAAACTTTGTTCGTTGGACGGCACTTCTCTTGCACTTTCCTCTGCGCTTCAGATTCATCGAATCGCTCATCCTATACTTGGGAAGCGTGCGAGTTCTCACATGATTGTATGAATAGCAACATCCTGTAGTGGGACAACACATAAAAAGTCATGCACTCCATCTTCCTTCCCTTGAGGCGTGAAATTGCCATGGACCAAGCTCCGTCGCTTGCTCCAATACACTAAGGGGCTCTGTCATATTCGCTATGCCAGCAAAGCAGTTGAACGAGTTGCTTTGCAGCGCCTTTGGGTGTAAACGAGTGGCAAACTTTCTCGTATCAATTCTCAGTTTTTCTCTTCCCAACCAAAAAAAGAGTGCCCGTTTTGCCACTATGTCGTGTTGGGACGAATACGTTGTTCACTGACAACACACATCGTCCGTACACTTACGCAAGCACGCACATTGGCATTACGCACCCGCGGACAAGACGGTCTTACACGTATGGTACCGTCTTGTTGCCCACTGTAAAAAAATAAATAAATCGCCGAATCTCACTCCCACATCCCACAATAGGGCCGGGGGTGGAGCGGGAAACGAACTAAATCAGCTTAAGGGAGGCGAACAAGCCACGTCACCAGCCACAGCCACTTGTTCTCGGTGCTCCATAGACCGTGTTCTGGACAAACTGATGTGCAGAGGGAGAAATGGGCATGGGGCTCACACAAGACTTGGTTGGAGGAGCTTCAAGGGCGTTCAGGGGCCTGGCAGCACAATCTTTCATCGCCCATCCTGTGGTGGCCACTCCAAAAGACCACTGTTGAGAACCGCGGAGCCACTATCTGGCCGCTATATTTCCCTCTCATCCACTGTCTGCTCATTGTCGTCCACCTTCCTTCTCAGAGTGGCAGCACGAGTGTCGATCCAGCCCGTGGCGCCCTCTCTCGATATTGAGCATGGTGTGCTCGCTGCTTGCCGAAAGACAATGATCCAGCACAGCCACAACGGCGTATAATTTGGAGTCCGTATTTTCCTTGTTCTTTTTTTAAGAGCCTTTGTTTTTTTAGAAGCTGACAGGGCATCGTGGATAGCGGTGGAGCCCAACTGTCGAGCCTCATCCGCCAAATTGGATCCAAAAAAAATGGGCAGAACCTTCTTGGCAAGGATTCGATCGGCAGGAATCAAAGACATTGGAGGCCATAGCGAAATTGGGATACAACACTGCCGCGCCAGATTTCCGGTACATCAAACCCATTTGTCTCACGGCTGCGGCCCGTATTCAGGGTCTGCTCTCATTAGCAGGTGGAAAGAGATGCTGTGGCTGCTGTAATAGTAGCATCAAGAGCTCTCTTGTGTCGTCTAATATTCCCATGAGCGAGTTGGGATGAGAGATCTTATTGACATGCAAGGCCAATTGCCGGCTCGTGTCTCATCGATGCGGCGCAGGCATGTAAGTCGAGGTCCAGTTCTATTTCATCCGGAATAGACTTTAAGTCAACGCTAGACTCTAGATTGATGATAATAATTATCGACATGCACATGAAAGTGAGGCCTCTCGAGCAGAAGGTGTACTCTCAAGTACAACTAACAATCGCGTCGACTGACGATTAGCCTGTAGGACATTTTCTTTTCTTTTCTTTTCTTTCGTCCTTCAAGTAAGCCTGCTTATTCCCAGGCAGCTTCCGCATACGTCCTCGATGCCAGTGGCTCTTTGCAGCATCTGGCTGATGGCCATTACCACTAGTGGTTCTTTTGCGGCGCTTCGTCTTAGTTCCTGCGGTCTTTCGAGGGAGATGTCCATCATGGACCGGGCCATTTTCTATTTCTGTTATAGTATCATGGACAGCATGAACAGAGCAGGAAAGATCTGGAGGACTGATGTCACTGCGAACCGTTAAACAATTGATGGATGAGAAGGTCTTGAGCCATTCTCGTAAAGTGAAAGCCACTATGACGAAAGGTTGTAGCATCCGTTGTTTCCTTGCAGAATTTTCAACAGCACTGGAGCCGCAAGGGATCGCAATGCACGCGATGTCACTAACTAGGTGCCGACGAGACCGTCGTGGTTCCTCCCTTATTAACACCAATAACGGATTGGATGCTGAGAGCATAGGCGACTAGTCCTCACCATCGCCCTCGCTGAGCTCATTGTGCGTAAGTGGCCCTGCCGGCTCAATATCCGCCAGGGGCTGACAGCTAGGTACATAGTTGATATGATTTGCACCGTAACTGCTGAAGTCGGTCATCGGTGGTGGAACACTGACTTAACACAGCCACGCGGCATAGAGCGGTGCCACCCGCAGAATGTCGCTCTCGCCGAGCCAGTGGGCGACGAGGGATGAGAGCCCGCGACCACGAGAAGGCACCAAGTGGGAGGACGAGAATGCTGGCAGATTGGGTGCGATGAGAGCCATTGACGACGGCGATGAGCAATTCGAGGTTGCGAGCCCGCCGATCGTGCTCATGGGTTTGCAGCCCGCTAGCGGAGCCCACTTATGCCACAATGAGCTGCTTCCCGCTGAGGCTACCCCGGCTAAATATCTCTACAGGACGAGGTAACCTGCTAATGGCCGGGCCGTACTGCTGACCAGCTGGGGATGGTCGTGGTGATGCTGATGCTGATGGCGATGGCGATGGCGGCTGATGTTGGTCGTCGTGCTGTAATAACGAGGGCTAGGGACGAGGTTTCTAGCTGCAGACTAATAAATCGTGGCATTGGTGGAGTCAAGCCCGCTTCTTCTGCCTCTGCCCGCGGCCGCTGCCCCCGCAGAAGAGGAATGCGAACGCTACCTTCATGCTGACTGATCTTCAATAAGGGCAATCTTGTCTCGTGAAGGAGTATCCGAATAGTATCTTGGGTGTACGCCGCAAATCTCTAACTTGATGCACTATATCGGGCTCGCGCGCAAATATTGCACATGGAAGCGACTCCAGGCTAATACAAGCAGAATTGGCTATTTTGCTAACAGCCCTATGCTCTTTGAACCGACATCTAGCGCTGGCCTAGGGCATGCATGACGTTAGGCGCTATAAGACGAATGTTCAGTGGTGGTGGGAAGAACAACAATGGCACAGTATTATAGCTGTCCCCAATGCATGACACTCTGCGAACCTGAAGGAATAAGTAGCGCCAAGGTGCTAGAGCGCCGTCGGCCAGAAAAATTGAGGCACTCGACCGAAGACAAGGGACCACGCCCGACTTGGTAGCTGCAATGATCACCAACGGAGCTATTCACAGCAGCGATTCTCAGTAACGATACCCGATGCAGTAGGAGCATCAGCTCATCTTTCTCCGCGAGCAGCCGTTCAGAGCAGCTATCTGGGGGAACCATCATGGTGGTGGAGGCCGAGCGTTCTTCGGCAATTGCACAGGAACCCAATCCCAACGACTCTTCTCCAGTATCTGAGCGGTGGAAGGGCCGTCGGTCCCATGGGCACTGTCTGAGAATTCGAAGCGTTGAAGTGATGATCCCGATGACCATTTCATTCGTACGTATGTAGTTGATAGCCACAAGTGTTGCGTGGCGCCGGAGATCGTCAGTCTTTCGAAGCTATTGATTTGATCCCAAGACGAAACGGCTGCATGGTGTAATGTCCTATCCATGGCGCGCAAATGAGAGAATGCTAGCTAGCTTGGGCCTTCGGATTGCATGTGCCGACCTCTGCAGCATCGTCTCAAGCCCGATGCACGAATCCGCGAGACAGAGTTCTTGTCCCACTTGTGAAAGCTACGAGCGAGCTGGTCGTCTGTCGGTCTGGCCATTCGATAGGTATGGAAGAGATGAACGCTGATCAAAGCTACGCAGCCACAGCGAGGATTGGTCTTGTGCTGATGCATGGTGCAGATCAATGCAACTGGGGCCGTTAGACGTTGGAGGTAACAGCACAGACGTCGCCTGCCAGCTTGACAAGCATTGGCGAACCTTGACGCTTAAGGCAGGAAAGCTTTCCACACACCAGGCTCGAGGCACAAAAAGGTACAAGCACAGGTACAAGCACAGGCGCATAGGCGCACCAGACGCTGCCAGTCGCCAGTCACCAGTCGCAGCTGGCGCGACGGTCGGTTCTCATCGGAGACATGGCGATTCTTGTCTTGTGATCTGGCTGCCGAGAGATAGGGAACCCATCGATGACTGGGGCGATGGAAATGCGCTCGCTGCCGTCTGGATGTGTTCGACTGTTCGTCTGTGTATGCATATCCCAGACACCACAGCTGAGCCTGCCTGACTGCTGTCTAGGCCACAAACCTAGCATCGAACGAAACGAAGATTGGCGGGGCCCCAAGGCCTCGAACATGCCTGTCGCGCACTAACAATTAAGCTACGGAACAGTCAACCTCTCGCACAACAGAGGCTTCCTTTTTGCTTCCCTTGACTCCTACTGGCTCCTACGGGTCCATGGCCATGTACAGGGATCGCGTTCGAGAGCGCCGCCGAGCCCACGCTTCGACGGCACCAAGTCTGAAGGCCCCAGTTAGCCGGCCCTTTCTGCATCGCCAGAATGATACTGGTCCATGTTTTTGTCTGGCGGAGCCCTTTTCCAGCAACGTGCCCCTTGTTCATCTCCGTGCTGTTGCCATCTCATCACGGAATAGCGGTTATTGAATTGTTCTTGGGCCTTCTGCGTATCACTGTACACAGGCACATGTGTGTCCCCGTTTCATTTGCCTAACATCAGTCGCTGTGACATGCCCTTTGAAGGGGTGGAAACTAATATGCTATTCCAGGGCGCAAGTCTCGAGCTCTCTGCAAATGAAGAGGTGCCCATAACCTACTGATCCCTATTGTGAATAGGGAAGGTGACTGGGCATCGTCTGCAATATCTACACAATTGGCGCAGACAGCATCTGGTAGGATTGATCATAGAGACTAATTGTTTAGAGTCGGGGCTACACGCAAGAAGAAGACTAAGAATACAGGATAGAAATATTTTTCAACCCAAGCATTTGCATCGACAAGGAATGGGACAACGTGGAATATTAGGGTTCAAGTACATTCCTCATCCTATTAAAAAACGCAGGCGGGTGTTTTTGGCCCCTTCTTATCGTTTTAAGCGACAAATAGGACTGGTCACTTGGCGACGAGCATAGAATCCAATAATACATCACTGTTGTCTTCTGATTGAGATTTGCGTGTCGCCCACAGCATCGACCAAGACATAGGTGGCAGACTGACCACCGAACCATATGCCAAAGCTTGTCTGATCTCATAGCCACAAAATTGTGTCTCTGGCGAGTAGATGGACACCAAAGACTCCAAGTCTCTTATTCCATCGCCCTTTGGCCCAGTAATTGGTGTCCCCACCATTTCCCTCAGAGTTGCGAAACATACTTAGATCTGTTAGCGCTTAAGCCTGCCCACTGGACTGCAGCACCTTGACAAGGAATGAGTAACACTCATAGTCGAACTGAAGAGACGCCCATGCCCTCGTGCCTGTGCCGGAGATTAGGCTGGCTGGTCCGGGCAGAGGTCAGATACTTTGCTCTCATCTCCGCGCCTAGTGGGATACACTCGACCAACATGCGCAACAACGTACAGCTCAAGCCAGCAACGACACCATGCATGGTCCGCGGCGTCTTAATGACTTACCAGCACCAAAAAGAGACCGAAGAAGCGGAGTGACGCCATCAAGGATCATCTATCGTAGGCCCTCCGCCCATTGTGCAACCCATCACGTCCTCTGGTGTACCTCATCCAGAGCCAGAGGTTCGTTCTTTGCCACACTTTCATCTGTGGCAGACAATTGAATTGTGGCTTGACACCTACATGGAACAATCTCCCAAAGGGTCAAGCTGTCGCCCCACTTCGTCGCAATCCTTACGTCTTGTCATATCATTGCTGCACATGACCTCCGGCCCTCTCCAACACATCCCTCCTCGTCCCCTCACGGCTGAATTTTCGATATAAGGCGGGCGTTTCAGTGTCCAGGGTCGAGGAGGCAGAAGGGTCTCTGGTTGAGCCCAAGAAGCTAAAGACAGTCCTCTCCCGTCTTGGCCCAAATCAACGAACGACAAAGGTTTTGTTTTTGCCGTTTGAATAATTGAGTTTTTATCCCCCCTCAGAGCCACAGTCCCGCGACTGAGCCCACACCCAGCCCAGTCCAGCATACGCAGCACACGCCTCCCTCCACCTCATCTGTCTGTCGGGTGGGAGTGGTCTCCTTCCAGCCAGTTGGGGGGTCAGACATTGGATCCCCGGCGCCAGCACCAGCAACAGCCCCAACACCAGCACCAGACATCGCGCCCAGCATCGCGCCCAGCATCCTGGAACTCGACTGTCGTATCGGTCAAGGTATCCGAGCCACAGGTCCTTCGAGCCCCAGAAAGCCCCAGCACGCCCAGCACGCAGCACCGAGAGCCACACTGGGTCCGACTGGGGGCTGCTTCTCGCATCCGCAGTCTGGTCAGGCCTGGCATGCTCGGTAGCACCAGACGAGACGAGACGGCACCAGTGACCCATTTCGACCACACGCCTCCTGCTCTTATTATTACGGAGCTACATAATACCTGCGCAAAGCCAGCCAGCCAGCCTGCCAGACCAGATCCCGTTGACTCCTGCTGCCACGCTTTGAACAAGAGAAGAACAAAAAGAGCCACCAGGAAAGGCAAACGCAGAAGCAGAGGTTGGAGCCAGACGAGCCTGGATCCCAGCATATGTATACTTGCCTCTGCCACCCGCCCCCTCGCAGACCAGCACCCAGCACCCATCATCCGTCACCCGTCACTCGTCACCCGTCACTCGACGACTGGTCCCTGTCCTCCAGCTGTGCCAGACACTACTTACCTGCCTGGCCGTGCCTAGCCCCCACCACTGAGACCGCCCGGCGCACCACAGACGAGTCTGGCAATCTTCCGTCTGGGGCCGTCTTCTTTCATACGCCCTCCTCCAAATTCGACCTCTTTTCTCCTTCCTCTCTATTCTCTCCCCTGTACATTTCTTCTTTGGACCATTTTCTTTCCATTTCGACCCTCTCGTTTACTTCTCTTTCTAGCGGCTCTTTCTTGCACCTGCCACTCACCTCTTGCGCAACTTCTCGACGCTCGTTGTTCACTCCTCCGCTACCGTGCTACCCTCGGACCGCGTAAGCTATTTCTTGCTTCTGGTACTTTGGATACTTGACGCACATGAACCTCTGGCCGCGATCCGACTACCACATCTTCGCTTGAGAGGTTCAAAAGAAGGGGGCTCCGCGAGTCGATATTCTCGTTCAAACGACAAAACCCGTACACTTTGACTTCTCGTGGCTGCCAGTGACATTCAGAGCTGGCAGAATCGCCCAGCAAACGCCACCATGTTTCGGCAAAGGTATGATCATGACTATTATTAAGCTCTCTGGATTATTCACCATGTGTAGCATGCTTTCATCTTCCGCTTTGTCGCGTTAATCCGACTATACGTTCGCATTTCTAATCTCTCGACAAACATGTTTTCTTTTACTCCTGCTCAAAAGCTAGACTGCTTTCTTGAAACCAGTCTGATATACTAATCAACTCTTGTTTTACACAGAACGAGCTCGCAAAAGCCGGGCGATGACTTGCTTGCCAACTTCAGGCAACAGTTTCCTGAGGTAGCAGCCGTCACGTCGGAAGGCTCTGCTCCTTCAATAGCCCAGACGACCACCGCTACCGATAATCCCACGCTCAATTTGCCATCTCAAGATCACAGGTACGTTTTGGCTGCTACTTGCCATTTTGTCTTCTCGAGAAGCGATAGCAACCTTAGGAGTCTCTGTCTCTAACTAATCTTGCTTCGCCCCGCAGAATGTCGAATATTGACAATGACGCTTTTCATGACCAAGATCCCACACCTAGAGCATCACACGAGCCATGGAGATTCACACCATCCTTACTGGATCCAAACTCGTACGCTTTCAATGCCTTTGCTAATGCACAACCTGGGTATTACACTCCGACACCTGGTGGAAACAATACCTTGTTTCACCCGCAGGCAGGGGACCTGCGCACGCCGACGCTGGGAGTTGGCGGCATCGGAACGCCGTTATCTATGCCGACCTCTGGAGATGCGCTTCAGTCTGGAGCCGCTGTGATGGACATGTCGGGCTTCCAAACACTGCAGCCACACCAGTTTCACCATTTCAACCCTTTTATTCAGGGCGCACCGCCTCAGCAACAAGCTTATGCGCCGACAACTTTTGTCCACCAAGACACGGGATACAAGACGATGGAGCAGGATGCGCCTGCGTTAGAGGTGCCCGCACCCCAGCATCGAGTGCCTTCGATGGCTCCTGGAGCATTGCAACAGCAGAAAGCCGCGGGCCGCATGCAAATGAGCCACGCCCTTCCACCAAACGCAGAGAAATTTCGTTTTCATTCAATGTTGAACGCTCCTACCGCCATGATCAAACAAGCAGACGAAATCCCGATTACTTACCTTAACAAGGGTCAGGCATATGCCCTCTCCGTTGTTGACACAAATATGACCGGCCCGATACCGCCTGGTAGCAAATACAGAACTTTTGTGCGCATCTCCTTCGAAGAAGAGGAGCAGAGACAGAAACCGAGCGTTTGTTGGGGGCTATGGAAGGAGGGGAGAGGTACTAACGAGGCTCATCAAAGAGGCGGCAAACTCCAAGCAGTCGAATACGTCGAAGCCAGCCAACCTGCAGATGCAGATGACAAACGACCGCGCATTGAACTTGAAAGTTCCTCGTTTGACGGATTTTGTGTGACCTGGACGCCAGGAGCAAACGGCCCGCCGGAACTTAACCTTGCCGTCCGCTTTAACTTTCTGTCGACAGATTTTAGTCATTCGAAAGGTGTCAAGGGAATCCCAGTGCGACTTTGTGCCAAGACCAGCCTCATCCCCGCCGACGGCTCGCTGAAAGATGAAACCAGCGCCGAAGTGTGCTTCTGCAAAGTCAAGCTGTTCCGAGATCATGGTGCTGAGAGAAAGCTGTCAAACGATATTGCTCACGTCAAGAAATCTATCGACAAGCTCAAACAACAGCTCGCACAGATCAAGAGTGGCATGAAGGATGTCGGAAAGAGGAAACGATTAAGCAGCGCTGCCAAAATCAACGATTCTCAGCGGCCCGGCAAGGTTCAGAAACACAAGCGAACCTGGTCCATGTCGTCTGCAAGCTCTGCCGGGGGCGGTGGAGGCAGGATGACACTCGAGGAGGATTTACAGAAGCTACAAACACTACAGGACATGTTTACCAGCACCCGTCCCGTCAGCATACTGTACCTACGTGGCGAAGACTTGGACAATCCTGATCTGAACCCGGTCTCCCTTCCTGGCGACATGTCCCCTCCGAATAAGTTGGACGTCCGTGACGGCCCCAGCTGGCAAGCCCGTAGCACGAAATCCTCTGTCACTGGCTCCATGATTTCGCCATCTCCGAGCTCACTCTCGCTTGCCTCTCAAGCATCCGGCGTTTGGCAGAATATGGAAACCGCATCAGCACCTGGGAAAACATTTGAGCAGTTATCGCGGGTCAACCGTACTGATGATGCAGGGACATTGAGCGGATGGATTGAAGCCTTGGGCGTCGACCCGTCGTACAAGCCACCACCGGAGCAGGTCGAGAAACCTGTCGCTTGCTTCTATGTCCAATACGTAGACAAGTCTGAGCACGAGAAACCATCGTATCATCGTGCTATTTATCTATCGAAGCGCACCCTCGAAGAATTTAATGGTAGAGTAGCCAGCAAATGGGGAATCGACCCAGCCCGAATTCTACGCTCTATCCACATTATCCAAGATGGCTTGGAAATCGAGATGGACGACGATGTTATTCGAGAGCTCAAAGAGGGGCAAGACGTGCGAATGGAGGTCGAAGAGGTGATCGAGCAGCCCGCACCGACCAAACGCGAATGGGAGATGTCTGTTGATGACGCAAACGGAGATAGTGACGGGAGCGCCCCTCCAGCCCGTGGCTTTGTTTTGCGGTTGACTTTTTAGACCGGAACCGGATGGATTCGTCCTTGCTGTCCCCTACGATAAGCATCCAATGCAGTCCCCGGACAAACAGGCGACGCATACCACTGAACGGTCGATATTGGATTGGACTCCGTTTATCACGACTTACCGACACGTACACGATGCATTATATTTATCACTTCTGACGAAATTTAGAATCTTGTTTCCTGGCGTTTACGATTCTTGTGTCTTCAGATTCATTATTGGCTAGGAGATACCAATTACGGAAGTGGCTCCGCTGGGCAGCTGCTTCCGTGAACTTTTTTTTTCTTTGGCACTTGGGAGATACCATGCAAGGAGACCGATTTTTGATATCAGTGTTTCTCTTCTTCCCGTTTTGGTTATCATTATCTGCGCTTACTTTCTTGCCACTGAGAAGCACATAAGCCTCGTTGACCCGCAGTTACGGGCCGGGTCCGCAGAGATATCTCAGGTTGGCTGTTTGGGCGATACTGCGTATACCTGAACTTGGTTGTAATAGTTGGAATTTTTGGAAACAATACTTTTGTACACAAGAAGAACCATGTAATTTTTTCTGTCCCTTATCTTACTAAAGCATTTGCATACGCCATACAGGGAATATGGAGGCGATGGATTGAATGAACCTGTGTTCTGGGAGCACTATTTGGGCAAGGAAACAAATAGCATATAGCACATTGGATTGGCCCCGACCAGTCCTGGATCTATTGACAGGGAGGAAAGGTGGCAGTGCAAGGATTCAATCGCTGACTCCAACGAACGCTTGCCGGTTCCCTTGTCATTCACATGGCATAGAACAAATATCTTTCGCAAATATTCGACTTCACGGTGACAGCTCCCACCCTCAGTTGTCCTCATCGCACGAACATGAAATACTGATCCAACGCTGCACTGACCATGTCCTAAAAGTGACTGTTGTGCAGAACATGGACAAAAGCATAAAACTAGATCCGGAAGAGTAGTGCTCGGGCTGGCGGAATGGATCCCAGCAATAGCCGACATGCCACAGGACTGCACAAAGTACTACGATTAAGCCATCGAGCCAGTCAAGAGAGCGATAGGCAAGATGACAGGGCCTGGACAAAACCAGAGGGTGGGACGAAAGACGCACGCCGACGCTTTGTTCCGTACGAACCATGTCGTTCCGAACAGGCTGCCGGCCGACCCAGCCCAGGTGGGAAGTTCGGAGGGAGAAGCCAGGGTCAAGCTGTAGCTCACGCGGTTGGAGATTACTACTTGCCTACATGTGGAAGAGGAGACATTTTTGTTCTTGTGCTTGTGTTTTATTGTCGTGGTGGTTGTCACTGTTATTACTGTAAGCGCGAGACTGGGCGTTTCGAAACAATGGCTGATTGCGCTAGGCTCATTTCCCTTCCCAGGATGGGGATGGGATGAAACCAAAGTGGTTCTGCTTCCCGATTGCTGTA
>AFRD01000587.1:0-16202 GCA_000222875.2 Periglandula ipomoeae IasaF13
GCAGCAGTACTGGCTCTACGGCCGGCTGCAGAAAGAGCAGCAGTGATGGCAGAGCCTTGGCTTTGCGAGGCTTTGCGCCCAAGGGACGACGGGGGAGAGGTTGGGTTATTACCATTGCCAGGGCTGTTGCCACCAGGGCGGTAGTTTCTCATGGTAGAGCCGCCGAAGCTCATGCGACGGACAAATGGCGTGTTAGGCGTCGTCTTGGACATGCCCATGTCCTCATCCTCAATCGCACTCTCGTCAATGGAGTCGGAGTTGGTCGACATGCTGCCACGACGAATGTTGAAGCTGGGGGCGTTGGTAGGTGATGTGCCAGAGAGGCCAATCGTGGTGACCGAAAGTCGCCTGCGCTGAGGGTCGAAAGCGCCGTTCATCTGGCCATTGCTGCCATTTGTACTGGTGCTTGAGCCGCGCTGAAATAGTTGGGAGAGGGCGGCTTGTGTGATGGAGCTGCGGCGATGGCTCATGCCATTGAGAGAACCATCTGAAGACATGTTGAACGCTATTGCGTGTTGCGAAGACAATGGGTCGTGGTGTTCTGCTTCGTTCGACTGTCAATCAGTCGGACCGGCACCCAGACGGAAGGTGACTTTGACCGAGACCTGAATGCGTTGTTGTCGGTAACGGCGGCAGATGGGATTCCTTTGCGTGGGGAATGTGTAAGAGTAGTAGTCGTCGTCGAATTCGAGCGGTGCTGCTTGAAGAGGCGGTTGAAGTCGGAAAGAGTGTGAGAGGAGTGAGCGGACGGGAAGATAAGTCCAGTCGGTAGAAGAGAAGAAAGGCGTGCTGTGCGGTAGGTGGGATATATAGTGCACTGTCCAATGAATAAGAGGAGTGATGGCCGAAGCGTTGTGTGTACACCACTTCAGATATGAAATTGGGAAAGAGCACAGGACTAGTAAGGGGGAAAGAGCACGGTGCAGACAGAGGCAAAGGAAGGTATGGTATGGTGGGAAAGGTAAAAAGAAGGTGCGAGAGTTGAGGTGGTGGTGTCTGGTACGTGTGCGTGTCTGTATGGTTACAGGACTCGATACGTGAGTGCATGTGCAAGTGCAAGTACAAGTTCCCAATGCCAGCGCCAGCCCGTTCAATCCAGCGTGTGGGGTGCGGAGCGGACGAGAGGGGCGTCACCGTCACTCAGGGTGTGTCTGCCTCTAGTACTACCTAGGTCTGCGCGTCTGTCGGCGGGGACCAGGGCCAGGACCAGGACCAGGACTAAGTGCAGATGCAGCAGCCACGGATTGAGTGGGCAAGTGGATGGGCTGTGTGCATGTTCAATGAATGTCTGAGGTCTGGTTCGCTTGTGATTGATAGCCAGCACAGGGAACCTAGAAGATAGCAGTGCTACCATGTGCTCAGCAGCATCGATTTGTATCTTGATCACGGCGACAGCTTCTTGTTGGGTAGGCAGTAAAGGGCTGCGAGCCGAAAACCCCCCAGCGAGTGATGGAGCAAAAGTCAAATTGTCGCGTCCCAGGAAAGAGGGGAAGGTGGTTGATCAAGACTGATAGCGCTACGATGCTGCGAGTCAATCTATACAATGTGGATGGACAGACACCATAGCGGAAAGCATTAGGAGGCCATAGGGAAGATGGGCTGATTGGGCTGGATGCTTTGAAGACGGGAGAGTGACGACTGGAGAGACTGGCGCGACTGCAACCTCCGTTGGCACCGAGAGCGGAGAGAGCGGCGGGAGGCGAAGCGGAATCTGGGAGGAAGTCGCTTTGTTTCTCTCTAATCCTCGTCCCTCAAGGCCCTTCGCTTTGTAATTTGAGCCAGCACTAAAAAACCAAAAACATCACTTCATGTCAAGACACAGCACCTCCCATCGAACTGTCCTCCAGCACGGAACGAACCACCATGGGCCGTGAGAGGGGAAACATGGCACCACGAAGGGATCGGCCTTGTGCTCCAGGGACCTTGCCCCAGCGGCCAGCGGGATTGGGCAGCTTGCTGGCCGTGGAGAGCTCTGGGGCTGCATGTGGAGCGGCGAGAGGTCGAGAATAGTTTCAAGAGTCGCAACAAGCTTCTCCCCGGCATGAAACCATGTCCATCCCCGTCGCTGCCGTCTCTGTTTAGGCTTCTCCTCTGGCGGCGAAACGGTGACGTCGGGTGGGCAAAGCTCGTCCGTTTGCCGCGATCGGTGGGGCGGGGCGGAGCTCGACTGATTTGACCGAAATCTGCTGGGTCTGCTCCTGCCTCTGCCTCTGCCTCCGCCTCTGCTTTCGCGGAGCCAAGTCGGCCAGGTGCAACCAGGCGCAAGGTGCAACGCAGAGCCAGGAGCGCACTGGGACCAGAAGTGGCGCTTGTTGGTGGAGGGAACAAACATGAGAGTAGGAGCTGGGGCGACGGTACATGGCCTTGAGCAGGAGCTTGAACAGGAGCTTGAGGCAGGTCGAACGAAACGGAGTCCCATCGCTCGTGCAGATGAATGGTGCCATGATGTTAATGACATGACCAAGTGTCTTCATCGGGTCAGGGTGTGCAACTGCCGGCACGAATCTCAAGATGAAGCATGACTGCCAGACACAGGTTGGTACTGCCCACGCGATCAAACTCGACTGTTGTCATCCCAAACAGCCCAGGAACAGCCCACTTTCCACTTTCCTCTTTGCATTCTCCGTGCTTCCGTGCTTTGGGCACCGTCCTCAAGGAGGATGGGCACACTCAGCTGGCATGGAGGGTGGCATGGCAGATGGCGATGAATGGCATCCCGGGTAATAAAAGACCAGCAGATGTGGCTAGATGCAAGCGTGTCAACAGCAAACGCCATCGATAAGAGCCATAGGAGCTCAAGAGGCTGGGGAACTGCTCCGTCGCTCTAGCTGCTCGCTGGCCTGAGAACCGAGCAAGACGAGAAGCTGGTCTAGGTCTAGCTGGTATTACCAGTCGGCTGGCGCTTGCCAAAGGGGCGCCGCAAGGATTCCCTGACTTATCGAGACTGCCATGCGACGTTGGCTGCCGACTCTGTATCTTTACCAAGGAATGGCGGCCGGCGAAGCGAAAACGCGTTCCAGACTGTGCAACTGAGCCATCAGGATGCATGGCTTGGGATTTGGGGGCACCGCGCCTTGGGAGTTAAAGGAATACTGTACAGTACTGACTTAACGGCAACGGCTCGAATGCACTTTTGCGACGCCGCCTTGAGGTGAGCCAGACCAGTTTGGTTCAAATTGTTTGCCGCTGTCCGGTAGCGTCCCTACTTGCTGCATCCCGCCTGCTCACCTTGGACCTCGTACCTCCATCTTGCATCTGTTATGGATTGCCATGCATCCTTCTCGTGCGAGTGATACATGTTAATAATAATAGTGCCATGTGCGCCTGCAGCTGCTACTGATAAAACGCCAGCAGAAGCAGCAATTTATTCTAGATTGGCGTTGAACTATCAATCTATACGCCAACCAGGCAGGACAAGGTTATCGGATACCCAGGGGGAAGAATTCCGCGACCCAATGCCATGTCCTCCGCACCGAGGGGAGAAAAGACGCGGCGTCACTCTGCACCATACAGCACATTCCTCTGGGAAGACAGTCTTCCCGTGTACAGTATTCAAAGACTCTTGCTTGCCCACCAGGCGATTGCAATGTGATTTCCCTGACTCAAGCATATTACTGTGCGATCAAGAGGCATCAGATCCGGAGGAGCAACGTGGGAAGCTAATCTGGACGGGGCTTGGGACTACCCCGACGTCACCCAATGGCAGCACTTTGCGGGGTAACATCCCTGCTCCACGGACGGCTCTCTGTACTGAAGAGCTACGTGAGGTGGTGAGCTAGCACGTATTGTATTACCCCGCAAGACACAGGCATTCAGGCAGGCGAAGGGCACAAGGGTCTCTCGCCTTCTTCCCACGGCAGCAGATCTACGTTTCGCATCTCAGGTGTCGGGGAGGTGGACACGACTTGGCAGACCGGAAAAGAGCAAGAACGGCCCTGTTGCTGTTGCTGTTGCTGTTGCACCAACCATCAAGCGCCAAACACCACCATCTGGCAGCCAATCTGATGCCTGCCTCGTCTGGCAATCGCAATCAAACATGGCAGGACGATCTTATCATACAGCGACACGCAACGCGCACAACAGAGAGCGCAACGGCTGATCAGACGCACTGCCAGATATAATGACGCAGTTCCTTCCAGTTCTAGTACTGGTTGACGCTGCAGCCCCTGAGCTATCTGTCCGTCTGTCTCTGTCAATCAATCAATCATCCATCACTGAAAGCAACGAGCGAGTGCCGACAGCGCACAAGCCAGATTGGGGTCGCTGCACTTGGCCAGTGCTGCGCGCGATCCAGCCGGGATCCACCCTCCTGACAATATTGGACCAAGCACACTTGCCAGATTGCTTCCGATATCTCATCTCGTCAGCCATGGTGCTCACTCGTTCGCCTTTTCATCACTGATTCCCCGCACAAAAGGGGGCATTCATTCCCCTTCACACTTTAAACCGTGGAGATGACCCAATTGGCAGGACCAAGGTGGGTTCGCCTTTGCTGTCGGACTTAACAGCCCTCTGCTCCATGTTCTGTCATGAGCCAAGGTTTTGGGGGTTGAAGGTCTATTGCTGCCCGTTGCGACACCAACAGGCGAGGCGTTGGCTGGGATTGACCTGGCATGGTTTTCATTGGTTAATGGCCCCGGTGGCTGACATGCTGGGAATCTGACATGGCATAGACTACTATGACATTTCTTGGTCCAACAGTATGTGTCACTTTCTTGCGAGTTTAAGAAAATCATGATGCTCAGCACATGGTATGCTTGACAGTAGCCGACATTGCGTTTCAGAGCAATCCTCCTCAAGGGTTGATTACGAGGACTATCACGGCAACGGTCTCTCACAGGCGTTTTTTCCTATTTTTCTTCATGTTCACGTTCCACAGCATTAGTTTTATCCGCCTATCATCAAATGGCCTCAAAGTGTTCCAGTGCTTCAGGCAGCAAAGCATTTCAAGGAGCCAGCGCGAATGGACAGCCGGGGTACCGCGCTGCTGTTGTTTCTCACTTCTGTCTTGTATTCTACATGGGAAGTCTTTCATAATCGTACATACGGCGCCGGAAATTTAAAGATGGTAAAGCCATGACGTTGATGGCAGCCATTTCCGTGAGTTGGCCAATGTACGACCATCTACCGTATGTGCGCCGTGAGGCCGAAATAGGGAAAATGATGGATACGTGACCTGCAATATGCTGAATCCAAGGATTCTAATTGCTCGATAGCTTATAATTGGTTCATTTTATTTGCGAGGAAAAGACGACGACTTTTAGTCTCATATTCAACTTTAGCTGTGACCAACAACATCTGTGTAACAGCTTCGCCAGGCTCCAATGGCTGCATCTCCAAGGATATTTCATAAATGCCAGACATTCTCTCAACCTTGATGATCGACTTTGCTCAATCTGATACATGTCTTCATGAAGATCTCGTTTCTTGTCTTCTGCCATGCTAAACAGCCCTTTTGCCCCTAGCCGACGTTGGCATTTGGCTCCCCGACTCAACATCTGGGTAGGTACACAGACTGTGGATGAGCCAGTCTATCATCCCGCACGATCTAGGGACAGAGCTATCTGACTCACTTATTATAAAATCTGCAACTGAAGTTCGAATACCTTCCGCCATGGCCTACTCAGTATACTCTCTCGAAGGCCAAATCTCCGAGTTCTTCGTCAAAACATCCGCCAATCGCCAAGACTACGATGCCCGTGCAGAGTCTCTAGTTGGTGGCACAGCAACACCGGTTCCGGTCCAAGGATGCTGCAGCTACACCGTCTACGCTGGAACACAACTCGAATACGTTGTGCAATTCCGCTTGAAATCGTTGCAGCTCGACTTGACGACAGCATCACTGGCAAGGGACGTATACGGAAGCTATGCCCCTGAGGTCTCCGTAAAGGGCTGTATCGGCGACGAGGCAACGGATGGAAAAGAAACACTCTATGTGTACGTCATGAATCGAATCAAAGGGACCACTTACATAGAGTTTATTCTGGCAAGTAAGTACCCTGAGAACTCATCGGAAGCGTCCGGTCTACGTCAGAATCTAATCAAGGATGTGGCACGGTAAGCGATGACATTTACCTTCTTTCATGTTCTTGACACTCATTGAATCCCAGCTTCTTCGCCCTCTCATGGAAAAACCCCAGGCCAGTCGATGAAGCCTACACTACCAACATGAAACAGACATTCGAAAGAGATCTACAGCTCCTGCTCAATGCCCTCCCTCAACGATTTAAGCGTATCATCCGTAAATGTATCAACTCATTAGACGCCATATTCTCACTGCCAATGATACTCCTCCACAAAGATTTCAGCGCTTGCAACATCATGGTGGACGACGAGACTTGCGCCCTAAAAGGAGTGCTCGACTGGGCAGAAGCCCGAGTTTGTCCGTTCGGCTTGAACCTCCATTCTTTGCAGTGTCTTACGGGGAAACTGCACTTGCGGAACGGCTGGAGTCGATACGAGGATTATAATGCACTACAAAAGGTATTTTGGGCTACGTTCAGCAGTGAGGTCGGCGGTTTGAGTGCTGTTTGTGTTGGAACGATCCGTTTAGCAAGAATTACTGGACTGTTACTGTCGCATGGTTTTAGATACCGGCGGAATAATTCAGAATCTGAGCCTGTGCCCATGGGGGTTGATGAGCAAGGAAGGTACAATTTGTTGTCGTTGGATGGATTTTTGATTGATTCAGCCACGAGGTTTGAGGGCCTTGATTCACTATAGGACTAGCATAAGAGTCGTGTACTATGAAAACAGATTTGAGAGTCAGTGAAACTATGGTGAGAGCAGACTGGAAGCAGACGTACCATTTTGCTGGCTGATAAAGTACACCAATGTTGACCGCTTCCGAAGATGCTGAGCCCTCGCACTCACACAAAACTCTCTCAGTCTCGTCCGCAAGTTTTGTCAGTATCAATGTCGGGAGCGTAATTGCAGGATGAATGGACGGAGAAACTGAGCCCCGAAATGATAAAGCACATCATGTTGTAAGGTTTCTTATTTCTAAATATTAACGCCGCAAGTCATATTTCCCGTAGCAACTTATACACGGTATCTCTGCACTCTGCACTCTGCACTCTGCACCCCTGAGCACCAATCAGCCAAGTTACCTCATTAACCATCTCTGTCAGCAACAGTCCACACTAACATCTAAACATCTCGTCTCTGCCCGCAAAGACCACAGACTCCGCAATCCCCGGAATTAACATACCGACTGTCCTTGCACGAAGAGCTCGAACACTGCCAGGCATTTGGTGTAATGTCTGGACGCAGAACATTCGCACACATGGCGCACGTAGCTGCTATCCCGTCATTCTCAAACGAACACATGGAGCAACTTGACTTTGGCGACGACCTTGTCCCTTGCACTGGTGCTTGGTTTGGCGCAGTTTCCTCCTCTTTCTTTATCGGTATGGCTTTCAATCGTGCAGGAGGCACTCGGTCCATTTGTTGTACATCGTCATCGGGCTCGCTTTTGACAGGCATTGATGCCATCGGTCCAGAATCTGTCGGTTCATTCTTGACTCGACTGCCACTTCGAGGAATCGGGTTGCGAGTTACCCCTTGTCGTGACCTGTGATTGAACATATCCTGCAGCTGGGAGAGTTCGTTCCGTGCATCCGGATCGCTCGCATCTTCATCCTCACAGACCCTGACCATCCCTCTTCCCTTGCGATCCAGCAACCTCGTGCCATCCATATCCACAGCATCCTTCGAATCAATATCCGCAGATCCATCCTCGAACTCGCTCCCGGAATCATTCCCTGATTCCGTTTCATCCTCATCTTTCACCTCCTTCACTTTCACCTCCTTCACTTTCACCTTCTGCTGCTCAAACCGCGCCAGCGCCGCCGCCGCACGCAACTCGCGCCCTCTCGCGCTCCCTACCACTCTTGGCTTCCCTTGCACTCGCTTCCCCTTCTCCAACTTCACTTTCGCCTCCTCGTCTGCTCCCAGCCCAACGCCATTCTCTCCAAACTTCTTCAAGATCCTCCGCTGTTTTCGCTCCTGATACGTCAACGCAGGCTTTGCTTTGCGTTTCCTCCGTCGTGAACGATATGTTCCACCGCATAGATGCTCCGGAAGAACTTCATCAGAATGCACCCTATTGCGCTCCCATTCGCCCGTGCCCAAGTTCGCGCCGCGGCCCCAGAGTCCGTCGCCTGTGTACCCTTCCCTCCAAAGCTCGTACATCTGCGCGGCGTACTGGTTGCGCACTGCCCAGAAGGCCTTGGAATGATTCATCTGCTTGCAGTGTGCTAGCTCGTGCATCATGACCATCTGAACGTACTCGAAGGGGAGCCAACGTCCTGTCCGGGGCGAGCGGAGCACTAGCTGGATGACCTCGCCGGCGTTGAAGTTGCGTCCCACGAATTCGCGGTTGGGCTCATACTCTTCTAGGGCCATGACTGAGATGTGATATTTGCGCATGACAGGGACTAAAATATGTGGTTAGAACGAACTCGCCTCCAGTGTGAACTTTTTGAGCAATATTGAACATAGGAAGGAGCAGAAGGGGCGAAAATACATACGGCATTGTGCGGCGATTCTTTCAAGAAAGTTCTGAGACGTCTTCTCATTGGGGCCAGGTAGTGGTTTGATAAAGACGATGTTGGGATTTGGCTGTGATTTCTTCGCATTGAGTCTCTGGATGCCGATAGGCATTGTGAATGGCTGTGAAGCAGCTTTATTGAATTCCTTCTCTTTTCCGCCTAGAGCTGAGAAACTGGCGTGACGAAACTCGTCGACCTTTCTCTATGATTGCGAACCCTGCGAAAGGGGTTTCATGAAGAGAGTAAAGAGCTGAGATATACTCCCTAGATATATCGGTATGTCGATGTAAAGATGGAGGAGCGTGAAGTTGCTTGTGGCGAACTGATCCATATCTGGGGCCCCACTTTTTGTTGACGACGTTTGGCAGCAACCATTTTGACAAGTACTCTGAGAGGCAACAGGGAGTAGGAAGAATTTTAATCATAATTACCCGGGCATATTTCAAGGGCCCGAGAATGAGAAAATAAGATTTGGACGGAGCTGACGTCCTCGTTCCGTGGGGACCATCCCATGATTCACGGATCGACTGACGCCAAGGTGCCAGTACACCATTAAATTTGTGGATGAAGGAGTGGAAAGAAATTCACAATAATGTCTTCTTGGAAATTGACCGTTATTGAGTCAGGCAGTAGGATTTGTCAAGTGTATCAGCTCCTAAATCATAAATTGCTTTTCAATACAGATATGACACATGTCAATTACCATGTTGTATCAAAGCCCCGTTCTATTTAATATCCGACGAAACAACTTTTCATGTCCGCTGTATGCCATGAACGCTAAGTATCGACCGTAACAAACCCAATCCGCAAATTCTCCCCGCAAATCTCTACCCACTTTCACCCGAAGCAGCGGCCTTAAACTCTTTCTTCGCTTCCACATTGGCAATGGCGCTCTGGACCGCACTGGTCAGATCGACGTGGAACAATGGCCGATTCCAGCCATGAACTAAAGCGCCCCTGCGTCTTTGCTTTGCCATTCCGGCCTCCTCCATCTTCTCATCACCATCGCTTGTCTGATCAAAGATGTCCGAATCCGCCACTTGCCCCATTTCCTCGTCGAGCTTGCCCATGCGAGATTGACTGACCTGCAACTCCCTTTCATTCGCATTCCCTTCAGCCACTGCGGCAGCCGAATCCTTGCCACCTATCTCAGCAACGCTGAAGATTGACTTCCACCTGTGGTGCAAGCCATCTGAGGTCTTGGTCGGCACGCCGAAACCGCCAGCAATAAGTGCTCGTTTTGTCCAGCGGTTGTTGATGCATGCAATGTGCCAGTCCACAACGTCGGGCGCCGTGTAGAGATCTAGTTGGTTGCGTACGTCAATGAGGCGCTGAACAGAGGTGATGTCCACATTGTTCACTGAGCTGAAATCCAGAATGGTAGCCCTCAACACAGGAAGCCTGTTCACCTCTGGATCTACTCTGGATTTGGCCGACTTGCGCGGCCCGGGATTGCTCCACGGTCGGTCGCCAGCGCGCTCAAACGTTTCAGGGCTCGCGCGTTTCGTTTGTGATATTATGAAATTGGTAAGATAATCCAGTGAAGAGTTAGCATTCGGATAATTAAATCCCTCAGAAAAGCGGTAAATGAAGACACCCGGATACGGGCTTTCCAGCTCGACTTCAGGATTGGAGCCGTCTCCATGATCCAGGGGCAGATAGATGTTTCTGGCTGCATTTCCATCAGACTCGTCAAACGTGCCGTAATGACCGAACACTTTCTTGGGATCCTCGCCGATGACATGATCTCCGAGGACGGAGTGAACTCGCACTTTACCGAGGAAGCGACCACGGGCTTTCAGAATGCGGTACAATAGAATGGCTGCCGAGATTGCGACAGTGGCATACAGACCGTCTTCAATCTGTGCGAACACGCTAACGAAGACGCCCACAAAGAAGACAAATACCTCTATCGGTGAGACGCGCCAGAACTGGTAAACAGTGTCGGGAGGAGTGATCAGGTCACCGACTGCGTGAATAATGACCGCCGCCAAAGTGGCGCTAGGGATGTAGAAGAATACAGCAGTCAATAGATATGTCGCCAAAAGGACAACAAGACCAGTGATGATTCCAGCAGCCGGTGTTCGAACGCCTGCTTTGGATTGGATGGCTGTCCGGCTGAAGGATCCGGTAGATGGGTATCCGCCAAGGAAAGGTCCCAAGATGTTGGTCATGCCAATAGCAACCATCTCCTGGGAAGGGTCGATGGTATAGTTATTGACCCTGCCGAACGATTTTGAAATAGCGATGTGTTCGACTAACATTACAATGACAGTGGCGGGTAGATGTGATCCAAAATGTGCGATCACACTGCTTGAAACCTCCGGAACAGCCGCATTACGGAATCCTGCGGCAGAGTAAGCAAAAGCTCAATGCTGGGGTTGAAACCTTTTGAGCATTTACCTTTAGGCACAGTTCCCAGTACATGGAACAGCGGGTGTTCTCTTCTGTGCATATTGGCCAGCCAGCTGACCATGGTATACAAGAGAATGACAAAGACTGTTCGCATGGTGTTCATGAAGAATATGATCCGCTTATGGGTAGGATACCGTTCCGCGGCCGAGGTCAGAACATAATGAATCAAGTAGAGAAAAAAGAGGGCTGTCAATCCCAGAGCCGCATCGAGCTTGCTCTCCGGTAGGTGCTTCAAAGTGTTGATAACAACCTTGTATGCTGGATCTCTGCTGGAAACACCAGAGAGCCCCATCAGAGAAGGCAGTTGGCTGGCTGCAATTGTGATAGCTGATCCAGTCATGAATGCGGACAGCGAAGTAATAGATATCAAGTCTACAATCCATCCATATCGAAGTAGACCAATCGCCAAGACGATGCACCCAGCAATGATAGACAGCGCCGAGGCGATTACATGTGGCGGTACGCCTTTTGTATCTGGAGACGAAGTGACATCCTCGACGACGGTGCCTACGACTGTAGATAGGACAGCAACAGGTCCAATCGAAATGTCCTTCGAAGTACCAAAAATCCAGTATATAATGACACCCATAAACGAGGAATAAAGACCGAACTGCGGCTCGAGCTTGGCTAGCAAAGCATATGCCATGCCCTGAGGCACGACCACAGCACCAATAGTAATTCCAGCAACTATGTCACCAGCGAACCATTGAAGATTGTAATGCCCTATCCAGGAGAGAAAGGGGAACAAAGACCTGACGTATGCGCCGGCTTCATCTTGTGTAGGTATTTGGTCGTGAAGCCATTCGGAAGTTGTGGGTGGCCCTTCAACAAAGCTGTCATTTGTTTGCATGGACAGAATTGATTCTCCCCTCGTAACTGCGTCGGCATCTTGGCTGGGATCGTGGAGTTTGATGCCAAGAGTTCTGGCCAAGCCATGCCCTGTCTTGTTCGCGAGGGACGGCATGCTGCGTATCCAAACAGGGCTCAGAAAGGAAGAATAGAAGGTAAAAGAGGAAAGAGGACGACGGGTTAAGATAACCTCTTTGTCAAATCATATTGTTCATCACGACCAAGGTGCCGGCTCGAATGTCTCTTTTCGGGTTGCGTATACCCAGGATACTAGGCGAGGATAGTTCGAATGAATCACAGAGAAAACCAAAGCGGTATAACGGTCCGTCAGCAGAGGGGATGAAATTGAAATTTTCAGAGAGCAGAGATCAAAGACGTAAATATCGGAATAAGAGGAGACAATATGTGGAGGATGATCGTAACTTGTGGATCAGGAGAGACGCGGCAGAGCTGGATAAAGTATCTCATTCAAATACAACGCTAAAAGAACTGGGCCGACCAGCCGTTGGGGATGTGGAAGTCGATGGCACTCTAAAATGACGGAATGCCTTATTCATGCTTCATAGCCAAACAGCGACGAGCCGAGAATTCCGGGAGAAACCAGATTTAGAAGCATGGGCCATGCAAGAGGGTCGAGATGCACCGAGTAACATAAACGATGTTTGGTGGAAGTCATGTCTGACACCCTAGCGTGTAAGTGGGTGGGTATGGTTTCGTCACTTGATGATGAGGACGATGGGAAAGGTGAAAGGCCATGTTGTTGTATCGAAAGAGTTGGTCCAGGCCAAGGAGATGATGCGGCTGACTATTCATATTCACAGAAAGGGCCATGATTTCCTAGAGACGTGTGTCTCCTCAGGATGCGAGGGCGTTGAGTTGAGTCAGTATTGCTTCAACGTCTGTGTTGTTTGGCATCACCAGGTCGGGAAAGAGCGATGAGGTGCTCGACCTGCCCCACACTCGTACACGGGCGGCGATGTCGCAATCGCTGGATTGCCGCTCTTAGCATAGCGCAGCGGAAAAGGAGGCACCCAACAACCGAATGACTGCCCCAGCTGCCTCCAAGTGGCCGCCCCTGTTGCCCGCCCTGCCACTGCCGTTGCCGCTGTCATCTCCATCTCGGCTCCGTATGACCACCCCAGGCACACCAGAACAGCAGCCACACGTTCAAAATGGCTCCATCTTGCCAAATTTCGTCATTTGCATCCTGACACTCCGGTAGCCATGGCACAGCTACACCAAGACTAATACAATATAACAGCCTGCGTGAACCTACCCGATCCAGGTGTCGCTAGCAAAGTATACAGAACAGTTGCATTCCACTTCGCATGTCTGACTAGCGATGTTGCGGTTTGCCGTACAGAAATCCTTGAATGAAGCATGGATTCCAACCAACCGGACTTGAGCACATGGGTTCTATTTTGGCGGACACAACCAGGGCGAAAGCTTCCCTCACTCCTCGAACCTATCCTGAGACTGGATTCTGCATACAGAAACAGTGTCAGAGGGAAAATAGTCTAGAATACTCGATATGGGGGTTTGGTCTCAGCCTGCATGCCAGAGTCAAAGGTCTCCAAGTACAAACTTCTCCATGTTTTCGAAGACGTGCAAGAGCCCGCCGGTTTACGGATATTTACAAATGCTCCTGTCATATGCCCCTTCTACGAGTGTCCAGGTCCCGGCAATGAGTCGAGACAGCACACAAAATCACAATCTCACTTGCTCTGTGAAGCTTATCGAAAGCCGAGGGACCGACTGGAATACCTATCTCCTCGGGTCATCGGAAACCCTGCTTGAGTGGTCGTGCTAAGACCGACCAGGCATGGACTTATCTTGCTAAGGTGGAATAAGAGTGGAATGAATAAACTATTCACATCGGTCCCGAGCCTCGAGGCAATTAGTATCACGAAATGGGCCAGAAGACGCGAGTCGATGTTGCTGCATTTACCGAGGAGTGTCGTGTTACTAGACCATGTTACTAGACATGTCTGCAACCATCTCACAGAAGAATGCACCTGCTGACTACGCAACGACCAACAAGGCACGCAGACTGGCCGACAGAACAAGTTTTGCGTCAAATCATTTGCGTAGTTGAGGTTGCCCAAGCAGGTGTAGCCCGGTTTGGGAGGCCCATTCGTGAAGTAAAGGGCGAGGTGAGATGCTGAATCGTCTAGTCGGCAAAGCTCTTAGACTCCTGACAGGCCTCCTCGGGGCTTAAACTCATACGTGCACTCCTCTCAGAAGCAGATGGTCGTAGAGGAGCAACCTACCTGCTCGGATGATAGTTCCGTTTATAGCTAGCGAGGCTGGATATGAAGAAATGCCCTTTCCAAAATACAGGAATACACTAATATTTCTTTTGGTATTCACGCCGCAATCTTCGTAGTTGCAACGTTTACCGTTCCGCGTCCGCGGCTTTTCACAAGACAGGAAAAGATGACTGGAGCCAAGTTCTTTTCTCTTTCAGCCCAACTCAGATGAGAAGCATGTGTGAAGCATCGAGTATCATGAAGCTGTTGGGTTGGTCATCTCCTGTTAGTACCCAGTCGTGTGTCACTGCCTCCATATCCAGCTATCAACTCCACACCAAACTCTCAGAGTATGCAGTGCTGAACATGTAACACGGCCCCAGCCTCCCCGCTACACCACACCCAACCACCACGCGCCGCATCGCGTGCCTCAAGATTCTTCACACAGCAGCCGACCCGATCATCGCCAACAAAGCATTTGCAGCCCCAATGCGATGCACAAGTCACCCATAGAACCTCGCCGTCATGCCTAGTCCCTCTCGAGAAGCGAACGCTCCTCCCACCGCCTCATCACACCCCACCATCGCCCACATCGACCTCCAAGTACCTCCATCTCCAAGAACACATCGCGCCCTACGTCGCCTCCAGTCCGCTCACACACTCGGCGCCGCTCGATCCGCAAATCAGCCTTCCCTGATATCCCAACAGCGACGAGACCTCCAGCGCAATACCTCACCGACACGCGATCCAAAGGCCACTCGCTCGCCGCAGCGAGGTCGCGCTAATAGCGATGCCGCCTCCGCGTTGATGCAGATGAGCGCTGTCGCCGGCACGAAGCGCACTGGTCTGAAGAAGCCTGTCTTCTCGCATGGGCACCTGTCGTTGCAGCAAATCTTCCGCGATAGTCCTAGTAACGGGGATTACTTGGGGGCGTTGGAAAGCGCGAGGTGGAAGGTCATTGACGAAGGCATCAAGAGCACAGAAGATGGAATGGTACGGCCCTACTTTCCTTTCTGGCCATTTACAACCGTACTCTTGACGTATCACTCGGCGAACCAAGAAGAGGAATTGGCTGTCCAAAGGGTAGTCTCTTGCTAACATGTGTTTGGTTCTGGCTGTTAGTCCCCATTGAGGATATACGTCTGGCTCGTCCTCCTCGACGCCCCCATCATGTCCACGGACGAATACCTCTCCTTTATCCACCGCGGCGCTTCACCAGCCTACTCGAAGATCCGCAACGACACATTTCGCACTCTGACGACCGATCCCCTCTTCCGGCGGCGCGTCAGCGAGGCGAGTCTCATTCGCTTGCTCAACGCTATCGCATGGAAGCTGCACGATGCGAAAGAGGAGCAGCGACAGAACGCTAGTCGGCCGAGCAGTAGTCAATCGAATGCGCCGAGACAGAGTTTCGGGGGCAGTGTCTCTGGTCATTCTCAAGCCAGTATGTTTGTCCCTTCTACGAAGCAATCTCTAATGCGAAATTGTCACCTTCATTCACCACTCTGTGAGATATAATACTAACACGATATAGAATCTGGCACTGGCCCCGAACCGGGAACCTATGTCCAAGGCATGAACGTCCTCGCAGCGCCCTTCCTCTACGCCGCCCGCAGCGAAGCCGAGGCCTTCGTCGCCTTCCACTCCCTCACGCGAGAATGTCCCGCCTACATCCGCGGCGCAATGGACGGCGTCCACCGCGGCCTCGCCCTTGTCGACAAGGTCCTCGCCATCGTGGACCCCAAATTGAGCATGTACCTCACCGCCAAGGGTCTCTCTGCCGAAATCTACGCCTTCCCCTCCGTGTTGACGCTGTGCGCATGTACGCCTCCGTTGCCAGAAGTTCTTCGCCTGTGGGACTTCTTGTTCGCCTACGGACCGCACTTGAATATTCTTTGTATAGTGGCGCAGCTTACCATTATGAGATCTCAAATATTGCAATCACCGAGGTATGCTTCACTATATCGCTATATCGTCGTGAATAGTAACTGATTTGCGCCGCCCAAAAGCCCAAATAAGGTCCTTCGTTCGTTCCCCCCGCTGAATGCCGATCTGATCAAGAGCGTTACCATTGGGATCATCAAGAAGATTCCCGATGATGTATACGCCGAGATCGTCACACATGCCATGTGATGAC
>AFRD01000586.1:0-16237 GCA_000222875.2 Periglandula ipomoeae IasaF13
AACATAGACCGAGTCAAGGAGATCCTCGCTCTCAAACGAGGCGAATCTTGCAGTCAAGGCACCGTCATTTCAGGGCAGGATCTAGCTGCAATCGAAAGAGAAGAGGCCATGATTGTTGAATACCTTGTCTCCAACAATCGCCAAAAACAAATCGCCACCCAATGTGTCAAGGTTTTGAAGTCATGGACCAGGTTACTGCTTGTGATGATTGAATGCAACGACTACAAAAGCACCGCGCAAACATCGTTCTTCCTCCAAGCACTCCAGGCAGTTCTACCGAGCCTTGAAGCCTTCGCCTCAGATCGCCCGGGCGAGGCTCTGGAGCTGGCAACGGCTGCGCGGGTGTTGCTGTCTAAGCTGGATCTGGGCAGCCAGGAACCAACAGATAGGCACGGCCAGTCGATAGGCAACCTCGTCAGCGACAAACTATACCAGCTATTCCAGATTTGCCTGCAAGCGATTGGCAATTGGGCCGGGACGCCGGAGCTACGATCAGTTTATTACGAGATTTGCTATCGATACCTCACGGGTATGTCGGAACAGGGAGCGCTGAACCCGTCACGACCGAAGACGACCAAGACAATCCAGATCTATGGAGAGAGGCTGATCAATGTTATCTGCGACGACGCCTATTGTGGCGAACCCAACTGCCAGTCAGCCGCCTTGGTACTCCTCAACTCATTGGTCAATGTTGGACGTCAAGAGAATGACAGCCATGTTGTCGAGAGTCTGAACCGACTCAACTTCATCGGCATCGTCGTCGACTCGCTCCGTAACCTCATGCACGAATGGCACGATGCATATGCTTCCGGTAGGGACTGTCTCTTCTTTTCGATTGACCATTGCCCACTAACGTATATACACAGGCAACATAGACCAACGAAACTACCAGAATGCCCGTTTGGCCCTTCTTCTCCAGATAGCCCAATCCCGCACGGGAGCCAAGTACATTCTCTACGCCAGCCTATTCCGAGCTATCGGCACATCGGGACTCTTCACAGCCGATCCGGAACTCCAAAGTGACGCGCAAAACTCCCATGCTCTGGAGCAGCACTACGACCTCTTAGCCAAGGTAGTCCGCATCGTCGGCGCCGCCCTGCTCAGTAGAGGCAGCCACAACGTTGTCCAAGGCCGCAAATTCCTCACTGACCACCGCATGCTGGTGACGCATACCCTCAAAAGAAGTGCTGGCATTGGCGGCGGCGCGAGCAACGACGCCCTGGACGAGAAGGTAGGCGATCTTGCCGATGCGCTCATGGTCGTCATTGCTGCCACGGGCTTCCTCGAGTATGAGAACGAAAATGTCGTGGAGCCACTTCGGCCGAATCATTCGCTCTTCCATTGATTTTTCGCATGCTAGCTGGTTTCAGGGATATCAGGTCATTGGTAGTATGATATGGCGTTGGGATGGAAGGTCATGCATTGCGATTGTGAGGGGCCAGATCAGACAGGGCCAGGCGCGCGTAGCCGTCTAGAAAGGGGGAGACACAAAAAGCAGACTAATCTACAAGGATATTTCGCTCGAGGATGGATGGCATATAAGACTTATTACTTCAGATAGACCACAATGTACGTTTCAGAGCACACTCGTCAGCATAGAAGTGGTTTGTGGTTATTTTTCTGCGTAGTGTATTGTAAATGGCCGCTTGTGATGGTCTCAGTGCCAGTCGGCACTATAACGTGCTATGTACAGTATTCTCATGAATGTATGCATCCCAGTGACTGCAGCCCACAATTACAGCGCAAATCAACGTATGCCCATGATGAACGCTTTGTCATGAAATATCATCCGCCTTTCGCTTCCCTTTCCTCGTGGCAGTCATGAGTTTCAACTCGAGCGGCCAGAACCCTTTCGTCTTGGTGTTGTAGGCGGGTCTGGATTTCATGTCGATTTTGGCACGACACATGGGACATTTGCCTTTGGTGGCTTCCACGTGCAGTGATGAGTGTAGGCATTGTGCGCAGTATAAATGGCCTGCGAGACTGTTAGTTACTGTCTTTGTGCAGAATTGCATCAATGATGGCTTTGTGGAACGATAAGTGCGAATGCAAAGCTGAAGAAAAAACAAAGAAAAGATAACGTGACGAGGCAGAAGCGAAGAGTAAAAGTAAACAAAGACAACGTACCACAGTGAGTGACTGTCAGAGTAGATGCATCGTCCATGCAAATCACGCACTGAAACTTGGAGATCTTGGTCCTGTTATCTGTTTCAGGCACATGCGGCTTCTTGAGATCTTCCGGCACCTCGTTCGCCTCTGTCAAATCTATTGTGTCCATTTCCTGGCCGCCGTTCCCGGGATCCAATTCCTGAGATACGAGACTGTCGCCGAACAAATCGTCGTCTGGGATACTGGGCAACTGCAGAGGCTCCACGGTTGCATTATTCACGGCTATATCTGAGGCCAGTGAGTGCTGCCGTTTGTTTATAGACGAAGCGTCATCAAAACCGCTGACTAGATGATGTAATCTGGTTGGCGGCGGCGGCATCATATCCGAGAAGGAGCCGTTTGAGCTTTGAGACAATGGCTCATCCCATTCCTCATTGGAGAAAAGGGTGTTCTGCGATTCCCCGACGGTCGAAAAAGAGAGCTGCGTTGTTGATCGTGAAGGTGCGGCAAACAGGCGATTGCAGGCTGACGAGCGGCGTGGAGGGGCGGTAGCGGAGCCTGGTGCGGAAGCAGTGGCCAGCTGAGGCTGAAAGGCAGCCTGGTCTGGTTGTGATGCCTCACCGGGTGGCAGATTGGCCGTGAAGGAAGGATACGTCGAGGGCGAGGAAAAATCGTGGTCGGCGAAGGTGCTAAGAAAATCCTCGTCTTCGCCACCTGCGCCGAGGTGATTTGTGTCGTTGGATGATGCGTGGTTGGCGATGGTGTCCTCGCCCCACTGCGCTGGAGCGTTGTTAAGGTTGCTGCTTGCAGTGACAGTGATGCTGCGACGCAGGGAGCGCAGGCACGGCGAGTGCTGTCGTCGGCGTCGGGTCGGCGTCGAAGACAAGGTCGAGAGCGCGGGCGGATTGCCAGAGCGTGAAGTGCGTCTCGAGGCTGAGGAAGGAGAAGACGCAGAGACGTGGTGTCTGGGAGACGACGATCGTGCAACGGGCGAGCAGTCCGGCGGCAGCGGTGGTAGAATCGAGGGCGCATGGGACGACGGCTCAGCAAGACGGCTCCCGGGACTCTGGAGGAGCATTGTGGTGATTCCCGGCGTCGACACCATTGTCGCGGCAGGTGCTGAGGGCGAGGACATGGCGGTGCGCGAGGTTTATGTATCGGTGCATGAGGGAAAACTAGAGGCGTGGCCGGAGGCGAAAAAACGAGACCTCGGATCCGGATACAAAGGGCGCTTATTGATGCTTTTTTCAAATGGTGTAACCCGCGATGGTCGATTACGGTGAATGCTGAATACCGGAATGCACGAGCAAACGGGCAAACATGAGTCGCCAAACGACAAAAACAAACAGAATATCCAACCGAATCCCTGGTAATACGGGACGATGTGAATGGTTTCCTTACTTGGGCAACAAAGATGCTCGTCTTGGGTGGCATGGGAGGTCACAGGTCACACGGATGAATGAGCAAGCGGGCGGCGGGACGGATCCCCATCAATGCGCTGTCTTCTATTCGTGCCTGGCACCCAGAAAAACTGCTGTTATTAATGCGTCTCGGACGGTGGTGGCGACCTGCCTGGATGCCGCTGTTATTTAGCGTCGGCACGCGACGAATGGCGGAGTTAACAGTCCCAAGGCGACATCTGCCTTGACGCTGACTGGTTGCGCGCTCCAGTGGGCAACCACGGCGCCTCGACGTGAACTGTAGCCTGCTGCTTGCTAGAACTGGCTGGCTGCTGGTCTCTGGTTGGCTCTTGCTTTTGTCTGGTGCCGTGACTTTGGATAGCAGCCCAAGCATTCGAGTATTAACTCACCTCGTGCCACTGTACTTACTCGTAATGAGACGTCAGCTTCATCCTAGGAACCGGGACTGGGCCTTCCAATACTATTGTTCGCCGTATTCTTTGATGTCGTCTGAACATAGCCTTCACTGGAAAGTGGTTGCAGTTCAACTCACCAGACACTTATATGGACGCGCATCATGTTGCGCGTGCGTGGAAAAACAACGGCTTCTATCCTTACTGGTTCATCCTTAATGGCTCATCGAGGGCAAAAGATGCGGGAAATATTGCTGAGCTTGACTGAACTTCTTTTCTATATGTTATTCAATCGCATTACATCGTAACATTGCCTCGCTGCGTAATACGGTTTGTGTTATATGCACCAGACTCTAATTACATTCCAGTCGCCCTCTCCACAGCCCAGCCCGAAATGGCGGTTGACCCTGCATGAAGCTGTCCCCACTCTCGCTCCGAATTAGGACTAATCTATGGTGGTACGTAAGCTAAGGACTGCAAATCAACCGCTACATCGATTTTCCCCGCATCGCTGGTCGGGCTGCTGCCTACTATATATGCTGCTTATAAGTTATTCTTTTTAAGGCTATTTTTAATCCTTATATAGTCTTTATTATTACTTTATATATAAAGCTTATAATTAACTTACTTAAGAACTTCTTTATAATATATATTATTATTTATAAAAGCTTAAATTAGCTTTTATATATATTTAAGGTCTTTTTATAGTAGTAGTATTATTATATAATGCCTTTGCGTTGGGCAGCAGCCCGACCGGCGATGCGGGGAAAATCGATGTAGCGGTTGATTTGCAGTCCTTAGCTTACGTACCACCATACTAATCCATCTCCTGACAATAGATGACGGCAAAAACTCCATGCTATCCCCCATGGAGGGTATCGATGTGAGCTGCGGCGCCACGACTTCGCGTAGCCCTTCCCCTCCATTTGCTCTCCTCCGTCGCCATCAAGCTTCCCCCTTTCACAATACTGAGTCAAGGCGCATAGAAGGCCCTTTGGTGATGCAGACCTCTCGCTTATGATTTCTTTCTCCCCTGCTGCTGGCCACGTCCAGCGTGCTTCGACAGCAAGCTTCGTGCGCATAGCTCGCCACCATGCGCATCGTCGTCTGGCCTGGCAAGCGCATGTGCGCTGGCTGGCTGATGTCGCCCAACGAGAAACCACAAAGAGCCGTGACAGCCTAGCAAGTATGCACAGATCCATCTTATCTTCATGCTCTTCAAGATGCTCCAGACACTAACCATTGCTTATCAGTCCCGTCACAATCACGATACAACGAGATTGGCGTGCAGCAGTTGAGCGCCCACGTTTTCCAGCAAATCTTTCCTGACGGATGCAAGCCGCCACCTGAAGACCTTGTCAAGCTGTCCAAAGATCACCTGCAACGTCACGACCTTCTAGGCAGAAACACAGATTCATCCGGACCTATCGCATTCGACCTACCCCAATTGCAAGGACGCACTTTGGACGAGCACTTCTACAAGCTTGGTTCTGATTGCGCGGAGCCATATCTGTCAAATGCAAAACAATTCGCCCGTGCCAATCCTCCTCCGAAACCCAGAAAATGGGCAACGCAAAGCGGGTGGACAAAGTACTACCCGGACGGGCGCAGTGAGGCCGTGGACGTTCCCGACGACGCAATGCTGTGCTTCGACACCGAAGTTATGTGGAAAGGAAGCCCTTTTGCTGTCATGGCCTGCGCTGCGAGTCCTACAGCGTGGTATGCCTGGCTTTCCCCTTGGCTGCTTGGGGAGACAAAGAACGAACGTCAACTAATACCTCTTGGTGATCCAACCAAAGACCGAATTATTGTTGGCCACAACGTCGGCTATGATCGCGCCAGGGTTTTGGAGGAGTATGATTTGAAACAATCGCGGAATGCGTTCATTGATACCATGTCATTGCACGTCGCCGTTAATGGAATGTGCTCGCAACAACGACCGACCTGGATGAGGCACAAGAAGAACCGTGAGCTCCGCGAGCGAGTAGTCAGTCAGACTGCCGATAACGACCTGGCGGAGCTCTTAAGCAACAGAAGCATGCACAATGAAGAGGAGCTTTGGGTGGAACGAAGTTCGGTCAACTCACTGCGTGACGTGGCCAAGTTTCATTTGAACGTTACTATCGACAAGGCAATCCGAGACGATTTTGGCGAGCTTGACCGTGATGGAGTACTGGCCAAGTTGGATGAACTGCTCGACTACTGTGCTGCCGATGTCGCCATCACCCACCGAATATACCAAATAGTCTTCCCCAACTTCCTGGAAGTTTGTCCTCATCCTGTTAGCTTTGCTGCATTGCGGCATCTTTCATCTGTCATTTTGCCCGTTAACAGATCATGGGATGCATATATAGCCAACGCCGAGGCCACATACCACAAGCTATCTGACGCCGTGCAAGAGCGCCTTGTGGGACTGGCAGAAAAGGCTCTCGAGATTAAGGATGATGCCAACAAATGGCAGAATGACCCGTGGATGAAGCAGCTCGATTGGTCCGGGCAGGAGGTCCGCATGGTAAAGGGCAAGCGGAAAGATGACCCGCCACGACCGGCCGCCCGCCAGAAGAAACCAGGAATGCCCCAGTGGTACAAGGATCTCTTTGCTAAGAACGATTCGCCCATTAATATCACAGTGCGGACTAGAATTGCCCCTCTCCTTCTCAGGCTGGCTTGGGATGGACACCCTCTGTTTTGGTCCGACAAGTATGGTTGGACCTTTCGGGTCTCTCGCGGCGAATCCGAGAAATACACGTTGAAGCAGATAACAAAGTGTGAGTTTGACGAGACAGATGCCTCGCTTCGGGACGACAAGGACCATGAATTCTTCAAGCTTCCTCACAAGGATGGGCCGACAGCTCGATGCGCCAATCCCATGGCTAAAGGTTATCTGGGATATTTCGAAAAGGGAACTTTGTCATCAGAATATGCATATGCGAAGGAAGCTTTGGAGATGAATGTATCGTGTTCCTATTGGATCAGTGCCAGAGATAGGATCATGTCGCAAATGGTTGTCTACAACGATGATTTGCGAACAACAGGTGTAACAAAACGAAGAAGAAGCAAGAAGTCAGAGACTCAAGACGATGGCTTCATTCTCCCCCAGGTTATCCCTATGGGAACAATAACTAGGCGTGCGGTGGAGAATACTTGGTTGACAGCCAGCAACGCCAAGAAAAACCGCGTGGGGTCGGAGCTTAAAGCTATGGTTAAGACTCCGGACGGGTACTGCTTTGTGGGAGCTGATGTTGACTCTCAAGAGCTCTGGATTGCCAGCTTGGTCGGCGACGCTACGTTCAAGTTGCACGGCGGCAATGCGATCGGGTTCATGACGCTAGAAGGCACAAAGGCGGCGGGTACCGACCTACACTCGCGGACTGCTTCCATCTTGGGCATCACGAGAAATGACGCCAAAGTATTCAACTACGGGCGAACTTATGGTGCCGGCCTCAAGTTTGCCGCCACGCTTCTACGTCAATTCAACCTTGGCTTGTCAGAAAAGGAGACGATGGAAGTTGCGTCAAAGCTCTATGCCAATACCAAGGGCACGAAGACGACTCGGAAAATTATTCATAATAGACCATTCTGGCGTGGTGGTACAGAATCATTTGTCTTCAACAAGCTCGAAGAGTTTGCAGAGCAAGAGCGGCCTCGCACACCAGTATTGGGTGCCGGGATAACAGAAGCTTTGATGGGCCGCTTCATCAGCAAGGGGGGTTACTTGACATCACGCATCAACTGGGCCATCCAGTCGTCTGGTGTCGATTACTTACATCTACTCATTGTGTCCATGGACTTCCTCGTACGAAGATTTAATATCGACGCACGGCTAGCAATCACGGTTCATGACGAAATTCGATATCTCGTCAAAGAAGAGGACAAATACAAAGCAGCCATGGCTTTGCAAGTCGCTAATGTTTGGACACGTGCCATGTTTGCACAGCAAGTCGGCATCGACGACTTACCTCAGTCGTGCGCCTACTTCTCCGCCATCGATATTGACCACGTTCTCCGCAAAGAAGTCGATATGGACTGCATAACACCCAGCCACCCTACTCCCATAGCACCTGGAGAAAGTCTTGATATCAACGCCTTGCTTGACAAGAGCAAACAAGCCTTCCTCGATCCAGCCATCAAGCCCAAAAAGCAGTACGCGCCGCATCCCGAAAATATTCAATACACACCGCGCATTCCGGTGATGAAATCCATCCAGTATGCCGCAGGTGATAATACCACACTTATCAAAGCACAAATCATCAACACTGACGATGAGCTACGCGACATCATTAAAAACATCAAAAAGACCGAGATGACAAGCACCCCAAAGGTCAAAACTGTCAGTAAGAGGTCTCTGAAAGACGTCTTACCATATCACGCACACCCTCATTTAATACCCATGGACGAACCTATTTCGGTTTCAGAGGCTTTGAACTCCAGAATCAGGTACGACGCTGAGCGCAAGGGGAAATGGCCATGGTCAAAGCCTACCAACAAAAGTCACAGGCCAAGCACAGGCCTTTGAAGTAATGCGCGATGTAAACCTGCTATGTACGATTCGAATGATGGTTGATTAGGCCGTTTCTATTTGACATAGGATGCAAGAAGAGGGTACTGCTTGTATGTCTAAAGCCAATGAGAAAGGGTTGGCGCAACGGCGTTATTCTGGTTTGGGCAACTGGCTGGGAGTCTATTGTATCTATAGCACTATGTATGTGTAGGAGAAGCACAGAACTGTATACCATCTACCTAGGTACTTATGTGAATACTGTACAATAATAGCTTGCCCGATGGCGCCTGGAAGAGTCACTCGTCTTCATGCTAAAACGAGCCAAGGTTTGTTTAGGCTCAGGAAAGGATCGGCATTGTGCAGGTGCCGGAGGGTCTAAAGCCGTCGGTGCGGGGCATATCGCCTTGCCTTGCGTTGGTGTGTTGGTATTACATGTACACAGCCGTTGGAGAAGAAAAAGAAGCAGGAAGGGAAGAGGAAGAGCAGGCGGGGAAGCTAACGTCACGCTCCTGCTCCCCACTCTCATCGTCCAAGCCAAGGTCATGCATAGCCCGCCGTGGCGGCAGCTTGAAGCTTGGAATCCTCGTGAAACACCAAAGCGCTGGCTCATGAAGACAGCATCCCATCCCATTTCCCCGGCCCGTCAGAACAACTCTCTCTTACTCGAGTGCTATATCCTTCGCAAATCGGTCTTGAGCCATCAAAGTCACCTGTTGTTCTGTTTTATGCAGACACTTTCAAGTCATTGACATAGCAGAGGAAGCTACCCCGCCGTGTCAAAACTCATCTAATAGCTCCCAGGCTGCGCAGGCTGGCTTCACAATGGAGACTCCAGAGCCGCAGACGAAGCCATCCACAGAAGAGGTCATCCAACGACTCAAAGAATCGCGTCCGCCGGCTACAGACAAATTTACATACTTGACCATCATTGACAAATCACTTTCACCAGAGATTTTGCCGACCCTCCAACAAATCTTACAAGATGTCGAGCTCACTGGCGATATTGGATGGGATCTTGTTGAGATGCTCATTAGTGTGCCTGGAAGCGAAGGGTGTTTAGACAGTATTGCCCGGCTGGGGAACCCTCGAGAGGTCATCTTGAAAGTCTTGCAAGTCATGGAGACCACAGCTGGCGAAGGCGAGAACGGCTCCGTGGGCAATAAATACTTCGTAACTCTATGCGGCATGCTCGGAATATTACACAAACGACTTCAGGTGAAAGCGCCGTCACGATTCTTGCATACTACATTGGACACGGTCTATCGATCCTACGGTCCCACCAACGCCGCGTCTACTGCCGCCATCATCTCACTCTTGCAGTCCCTATCGGCGCAGAAACGACCTCCGTTGCCGACTAGACAGTCGAGTACTGTGCTGGAGACACCAATGCACAACACTGATGGCGCAGAGAGTGCACCTGATCCGGAGGCTGACAATTCGGACAAGCCTGATGCAGATGAGCCTCGTATTGTGAATCATTTACTCCGATCGTTCATCACCTGCGTAATCGAAGTGTATGTGAATTCAAATAGCCTGGAGTGGGCTAGTCGAGTTTTGGAGTATACATATCCTCAAAGAATAGTGCCGGGGAAGAAGACGATAATGCAAGCATTCAATGAGGAGGCGGAGCTGCGAGCCAAGGACGCATTGGCTGGTCAGCTGGCGGTAAGTCTACGAGGTGACAATGGGACTTGGAGGACTTGCAGTTAATTCAATGTCCACAGGCTGTAGCGGGCGACCTCGGTTTCACAAAGATGACGTATGCCGAGTTGCGAGAGATTCTTGAAGCGCCCATAGTGAGGGACCCGTTAGCCATTGAATTCGACCCGGCGAACATCGATGAGATCAAAATATCGGGCGGCGGTCTATTATGCCTGATCGCGTACTGGGTATTTGCGGCGGACATATTCGACGCTGACCAGCCGCGTCCGAACATGTACATGTTCCCAGACCACCAGGCACTGTTGAAGCATTACGTAGGAGAAGACCCCCAATCCGAAGTTTTGAACAACCCTGGGATGATGGAGGCTTTGGTGGTATTGGCTGTTTGGCTCGATGGCCAAAGCAGAATCGCCACAGGCGGCGTGACAAGTCCAGATGCCAAAGACAATTACATGCCGTATCACCATCTCATCACGCTCATTTCGGTTTTTCATCCCAACGTACGAGTTCGCAACGCTTCCACGGTTGTAGCAGGCGCAATTCTGCATGCCGACCCTGACGAAGACGACAGATTGGCGATCCTCGAAGATCTGTTGGAAAACTGCATGTTCTCATCTCTCCAAGCCTGCGCAGTGACATGGCTTCGCGAGGAGGTCATTGCAGCGCGCAAGAACGATTCAAAAGGCCTCTTTAGCAGTCCGGATTGCTTCGAAACAATCCAACACACGCTCTTCCCAGACCTGACGTATCTCAAAGAGGCCGACTTGGAGACATTGCTGGAGTTCTGGGCAGAGAATTCTCCATTTCACCTTCAAGTTGCCAACTTTGCGCGATTCTTGTTTGCGAACGACTACAAGGATCTCGCACCAGCGGGAATGGCGGCCGCTATTGAGCACCGGTACGTGCAGACCCTGTTGCAGGCTGCGACGAGGGTTACTGAGGGCTTGGAGAAGGGGGAGGTTGAACAGCCGAGTAGCCATCAGGGAACGGTCATGGAGTTGGGTGTTCTGAAGGACATACTGGAACGAGTGCCGTTGCAGCAAGGGTAGGGCGGTGGTATCATGTATTTGGTAGTATACGACGGAGTTGATTAGTTTCTGTCCTGGTTATAGCCTGTATGTGTAACGTCGTATTCTGTTTGGTCTAATCACGATGGACATTTGAAAGTGTCACTAATCTTGACATGGATCTGACTCAAAGTATATTCGTGATATTTCGCTTGTGATGCATTTCTTGCCTCGCATCCTCTGATGCCCAATTTGCAAAACTTGAACTCCATATCTACCTCCTCCGATCACGATGCGCATCCCTATCTCTATCTCTATCACGGTCCCTCCTATCATCCCTATACCCATCCCTGTCTCCTCTCCGATCATCCCTGTACCCTCTATCCCGTTCCCTATCCCTATCACGATCGCGATCCCTATACCCCCCACGCTCTCTCTTCTTTTCCCTCTCCCGCTCCCTCTTATAACTATCTTCCCTCCCTCTACTCTCCTTCTTCAAGCTCTCCTCCCTCCTATAATCCGCCAACCTAGGCCGCGACTTCCCCCTCCCCTTGCCATTTTGATTCCACCCGCCCAACTCCTCCGCGTCCTTGAGTTCCTTTGCGCCCAAGCCCAATCGCGCCGGCCGCCTCTTCACATCTTTTATTCCCGGCCCATTGGATTCCCCGTTCCATCCCATGCCACGTAGTAATGCTGCGCCAAACTCTTCGACAGGCATGGCTTCGTAGTCTTCTAGCGTCGAGGCGGCTCCCGCTTCTGCGGCGTCGCGCTTGTAGATCTCGTCTTCTGAGGGGGGGGGAATGGTGCGCTCTGGACCGGTCTCGCTGCCGAGGAGAGCGTCTAGTGCTTCGTCATCGGCCGTCTTTGGTTGCGCTACGATTTGCGGCTGTTGTGATTCCGTGACTTGCGGCTCTGTATCTTGTGGTTGATTTTCGCGATCGGAGGCAGGACGCTCGGAGATCGTGAGACCCCATTTCAGCGGCTCATCTTGGTTCGCAGGGTGTGATTCGACAGTTACAGGCTGTCCATTCTGTGCCTGTCGCGCTTCTTCAGGAAGTAAATTCTTGGAGCGCCGCTGGGCCTTCATCTCTGTTCGCCAGTCGCGGTTGGGCTGCTTGGCGATGATATATTCCTTTTTTGGCTCGGCGCGCCTCTTGCGCTCTGTTTCGGCACCCTCTGCGCCGAAGCCGGTGATTGTTTCGTGGCGGCCATGGTCCGAGTTGGAGTCGGAGTCGGATTCGTCGCCGAGAGAGACTTGGTGTCGCGGGCGTTTGCCCAGGGTACTGGGCGGCTGGGGACGGGAGGAGGGTTTTGATGGTTGATGGGATGGCTTCGTGGATGCTGCGCCGAGTTTGATGGCTATACGGCCTTTGGTTTGGTCGGCCATAGTGGTTCGTGTGTTGGAGGAGAAGATGTTGATGATGGAGGTTGTGAGAGCCAGGCAGATGTGGTGGAGATTTAGCAGATCTCAGGGCCGAAAATTAAAGTAGGTCATATCGTCGCGGGTGTTGCACCAGCCAGCCATGTGTCTCTAGAACACTGCGCAAAGGCAAGGGCCACCAAACGCTCTACAACTCTGCTCATCGAGGTCGGAAGATCTTGACACCTCGAGCTACAATGGAACAGTCGCTTACCTAAGCTAGGTTTCCAGACCGTCAAAGCATCGAGGACGTTCTGTGAATCTGTAAGCTGCTCAAGAACATTATCAGTTGGTTGTTCAATCAATTAATCGCCATCTTATTCTCTAGTGCTTGCACATAGGTCCGTCGCTGTCCCACCACGTATCGTTTACAAATATTGACCTCTTTAGAACACACTGCCATGAAATCATTTGCGGCAGCAACCAGACTTGGTTTCAACAAATACAACGATGATTCGTCCGGGAAAAAGGAAGCTCCTCAATCCTAGCTGCATGCAAGTCAGAGCTATAGAACAACAATTTCTCATGTCTGTGATGAATAGAACCATTGCTCTAAAATATAAGTAGTGCCTACCCATTCATATTCAATGTCCGTTCCTATGAATTTTGCACAGTACTGGGCAGCAAAACTTGCCTACAAGAGAACTACTTGATACAATTTAGACTAAGAAGTAGGGCTATCGGAAAGCAGTGATAGGCATGGTCTAATAGGCTTTCTCTCCAATCGAATAGTACTGTTCATTGGACGGACCCCTTTCTTTAGTCGCTGTACGAGACTACGAGGCAGTGTGGCGCTCTATATGCCACATACATACAGAGTAATATCCCGAGCCAGCTATCTAGGTCGACTTGCTTTGCAGGGGTGCAAGTACCGACGGCCTGATTCGTTATATAGTTCCAGCGGTACATTGCGCCGTGAAGTTTTGCCAGAAATCAAGCCATGGTTGTTTATCCGCGCTTAGCGTCTGTATGTTCTTTTAGGCATGAACCTTGGTGGACAGTAACGAAGAACAGCCTTATCGGAATGCTTTGTAGAGAAATAACAGCGAAATAGAGGCAGGGAAAGGGTGGAGACAACTGTCATGCATGCGTTGTAGTGATCCGTGAGAATGATGCATGGCAACTTGATGTTTCGACTTCTGTACAATGATTTCAGCGGCGGCACTAGCACAACTGACCGTAGCACTGCCAGAAAAATTAAACAGCCTATCCGAGATGGCGCAGCTCTAAGTCCAAGTCGCGAAAGGAGGTTACAAAGCCCGAACGAACAACTCAAATCGTTCGGATTAGCATGAGGGGAAAGGTTTTGACCCTTTCTTCTCAAATAAATAGAGCATTGAAAATGGATCAAGGAATCCCATCGAAGCTGGAAACACTTCCTGGGCTCTTGGGCAACAAAACGAAGTAGAAGTCCATATAGCAACTAGGGAAGAAAGCAACAACTCCCAGTACCTAAGTATCTATCGATGATATTCCTGTTTACGGGAAGACGTCAAGTCAAAGTCAATAAAGAATCCCGGCTCTCGTAATCTGCTAATGGTAAATAAATGCCGTGTTCTAAGCCATGGCTATCTATCCATTTAGAGCGCAACATCCGACACGTGTGCATTCAGATTCTGCATTGGTTTAGAAACCACAATATTTTGTCCGCTTCAATCATTTGCCTGGCTAATGTAACATTGACAAGGACTTTTTTTCCACAGTGGAAAATACGAGAAATGAGAATACATCTATGTGACTTCTTTTCACCACGTGCAATGGACGAAACTTCCATTGAATGCGGAATATGCTTCCTCGACTCCGTCCATCGACTCTTCTACAAGATTGATGCTCCTGCTTCACCTCGTATCGACGCAACCAAGCAAGTGTTTCACTCTATACCCACTCCAGAGCATGATGCGCGATTTCTGGTTGCCACTAACGGCGGCTAATACGGCATAATGGATCCTTTAAACCATAACTCGGGATGTCGCCGAAAACACCAATTGTCCTGATCGCAGAGCTTTATACTGTACACAGCCTTACTCGCTCTTGCATAGTGTAGTGTATTGTTTGGCATAACTAACTCAAGTATTCACGTGCGAATTCTATTGGGCGTTGCAGCAATTTGCCAATGCTCGTATTAAACAGCTAGGGCGGTATGATTGTTTAGGCTTCAGTTTGTGGGAACCCGATCAGGGATATATAAATACATTAGGAATGCCGTCAATTCTAGACTTGAATTCTCCATAAACTAAACCTTCAAGTTGCCCTCTCTAGTAATCAGACATCATGCACGTCACTTTCGTTCTCGCGAGCGTTCTCGCCCTTTTCACGACGACCGAGGCCTGCAAGGGATTGTTCCAGTGCAAGTTCGCGGATGGATCTCACTGTTGTGTATGGAGTGTTCATTCCATTGCGTTGAATTCACATCGTGCTAACATCAGCAAGGTCACCAATGATCGAAACTCGTGTCCTGCCAAATGCACTGGTGGCAAAAGTTGGCCACCAGAGTGCATTAGCACACCGGTAGGTCAAGCTCGGACGCTGTAGGTAGCCCCTGTGGAATGATTATCAAAAAGCACAACTAATGTTCGTTGGCAGCTGTTGATTGCGTAAATTGATATGGTCCTGAGTCTATCGGGCAAGGTCAACTCTGGTGATTCGACAAGCAGACTTCGCGTTGATCTTGCACGGCGATAGATATGCGCCGAGCCAATTGTGATATGGCTGCCGCGTACCGGCGGCCATGTGGATTATGTTCTCAGTCTGGCAATCGCTCATGCCGATATATCGCTCGTAGATAGTCCATGAATCACAGCACTACATTCCGAAACTTCTTTGCGTCGTACTTTCAAGTTGAGTGAGCAAGTAGTACCAATATGATGTTAGTCACCGGATTTCCAAGTATGCGGAGTTGAGCAAGGGTATATAGGCTAGAAAGAATAAACATCTCGCTGAGGAATGACAATGATAGGCATATAAGAGCCTAGTATAGAAGGAAAGAGATCTCCAATCTAGCTAAAAACGAGCAGTTTTTATGTCTCGGGTCTATGTTCTAATGGTCACCTAGAGTGCATGGACTAAAGCAAAACGACGACACAGCTCAATTTGAACCCAGTAGGAAGCTGGCTACTACTTGGACTAGCAATGTTAGCTTCAAGGAGGATGCAATCACACCAGGAGCCTCTTTTATTATTCGTGATCACCACAGACTACTCTCCAGTCCTTTGATGACTGAGCCATCAGACTCAGTGTGATGGCGAGATCACTATCATATAGAATTCCCGTTATGGCTTACAACTAACTGGTCCGCTATATACAGTATGCTCTAAAATCACATTGGTCTAGCCGTCCCTGTGAAAATCTACCTGATTGACAGCATTCCACGAGAGCGGCACGAGACCTCGATGGCTTTTCTAGTCGGACTACTACCTCTGTTATATGATAAGCTTGAGGATAGCTTTGTCGCTTTTTCGTGAGGTATAAAGAAACTAACGCTCTGGCACTTCCTGCCTGTGTATTCACGAAGGAAGTGAGATGCCTTGTTCTAGATAAGATATAATCGTTAATGCAACTTCAGCATTAGCAATCGCTCTATTCTCAGTCCGCCGATTCTCAACCCCTGTGCTCGCGCCGTAGTCAAATAGCAGTGTCGCAGCAGCCGCATGGCCCGTAGAAGCCGCCCACCAAACCGTAGTCGTGTGATACAAGTCCTTCGCGTCGACGTCAACACCTTCTTCCAG
>AFRD01000585.1:0-16690 GCA_000222875.2 Periglandula ipomoeae IasaF13
CGACCTTTGTAGATACCCATCTCTGCTGAGGCTCCACCTCATCGCAAATTTTCCATATGAGAGGCAATTCAGTCGCCATGGCCTGGAGTGGTACACTGCCCAGAGGTCCAATTCGAGCTGGAAGATAAGGAGTATGCTGGTTGCTGCTTGGCTTTCTGCGCAGCCAGCGATAGAAGATGTACAGGCTAGGACAGAAGCTGAGCTGGTGTCCAGTTACACAGTGGACGATTACATGATGGACAACAGACTGGCCAAAGAGGACTAAACGGTCCATACAACCCAGCGACCGCAATTCATTCTTTTTTATCAGAGAAGACCTGCGTGCATGCATGGGATTTTAGAGATTTAAGGCAAATTTGTAGGATATTAATGCGGACCGATTGATCAGATAATCATCAGCCCTTGTCGAGACTTTGGCGGTCTCGATCTATTCCTGTTCCCCTGCTGGGTAATCTCATACGCCCTCCGAATGTGTCGAGCCTCAATTGGTGGCTTCATCCCTCGTACTATCTCCGATGCAAATGGAGTCCTAATATGATCCTGTTTAGCTTTCATATGCCCCTTTCCCTCCTGCAGGCGTAACTCTCTCGCCTGTACGCCCAGCGCCAACGATGTCAATCTCTGCACCATTTCGCTTGTCAAGAAGCCCAAGATATCGAGTACATCATCGCTTGTTTTATGATCCACAATTGCCCCAAGTCCACACCACTGGCGGAACCGTTGGACTCGCCTTCTCGTAAAGGATGCATGACGATACTCGGACCAGGTTTCGTATTCTTCTACTGTCATATTGAGCGTCTTGCTATCTGCTGCCTGGAGCTTCTCTAGATTGGCTTTGTCCAGCTCTTCCGACTCTGGGATCGGTCCAATAGATGGCAGGGCAACCGCAAACATGGAGTCGGTGTCCTACGGCAATCTTGTCGTAGTCACGTTAGCTCTGATGTTGTTCGATGAGTCCGGCAATATGTCTTCGGCCTCTTGCTCTAGAGGAGGATCTTTTTCATAGTCTTCTTCTTCAGTTTTGGAGGATTGTCGAATATGTTTTAGAGTGAGGAACTTCTGAAGACGACTAACGCGGGATGGATCGTGCCGAAACTGGAAAATCAGGTCATGGTTGGAGAAGACCTTGGAGCCGCAACGAGCCGCAAGCTCATCAGCCGTTGTGATCTGTAAGGAAATATGTAAAACTTGTCCCTCGACGGAAGAAAAAAAAAAGAATCCAATGCTACCGGTCGACCTACCAGATGAATGACCTGCGCTTTCACGATGGCTTCAATGAGAGATGTAGTCTCGGTTGATGGATCACCAGTCTCCCCTGCAACAAACATCATCTGTCATTGTGTATCAGTCTAGAATAATATTCTAGTGCCCGGATGCTACACATTCTGTACCTGTCTTATATCGCTTGCGAAAGCGGGCTGCGTTGTAGACATGATGCGGATGATTTGTTGGGCAGCTGATATATACAAATCCAGTGGTTTCGAATGTCAATTGAGACGAAAAAAACAAATTACTTGGATCGGACAATTGGCAACAGCACAATAATAATAATTCGTAGTAGATTTGGATTTAAATTTGGAATACTGAGCAAGTGAAGTCAGATCAGAAGAATAGAATGACCTATTTATATCCATTGCTGAGGGCACGCTGGTGGTGGCCCTGCCATCGCATGCCTCACTTACACGGCACGACTTACACCTCGTCACAAAGGGACAATGGAGGTGGGAGAGCTTTCTACTTCGTTCGGGGGATGCCTCTGCCTTTAGAGAAAGACCAGTGTGGAGACAAGAGTGGAGTTCCTGCAGTAGCCGAGGGGCAAGTAGTGAATCTTACGTCCAGGCAACGGAGTAGAGGGTCATACGTATTTCGCCAACTCAATGTACCTTATTTAGCTGAGATACCTCTATATATACTTCTATTTGTGTATATTATATGTATCCCTGTACTTTTCATCAACACAGTGTCTTAGTGTGTGCATCAGACCCCGGACACCGCAAACTAAAATAGGATGGTGCGGACGTTGGTAGTGTCGCTTGCGGGTTGTCGGACAATGAAGGCAGAGTTCGGCACCCTTGAGGTCAACCTGCCTTCATTAAATTGACGCTATCTTCATAGTGACCCGAGCACGAATTGTTGATAACAACGCGAGTACACACAAAGTGCCAAGTCAACGCGAATTTTTACACGCACGTATCGAAGACTTTTCCCTGCCCAGTGAGTACTTTTTTGAGAACCTAGGCGGGATTAGAAGCCTTAATGCGGCTCATTTTGACTACCAATACTTGCGGCTTGTGCCGTTAATTGATACTGAATTTGCGATGAAAGCTGCTATGGTGCGTTTCTATGTAAATTGGAAAGCCCAGTTGAAAGTTGCTGCTGGGTTCAAGGTGAGCTGCGACATCGTACGGATCAGATCATTTGCCGCTGCTTCATTCTCCGCGTCGTACTCCCACTTGAACCTCTTCATTACATTCCAGGAAAGATCCAAGTTGAGCTTTTCATCGCAACTTTCGTCAAAAGAGCGCTTATTGAGCACCGACTTGTGGTCGACCGGCTTGTCGTCCTTAACCGCGACGACTATCTTCTGTAGCTCATCAAGGCTCGTCTTGCGCGACTTCTTACCCGTTGGACGCTTGATCTCGTAGCTATTTTTGTGCATCTAAAATCGGGTGTTTAGCTCGTTGGTTCAATCTGCGGGCAGGGAGCTCTGCATACTAACCGCCATGGAGAGGGTGCCAAATCTGGCTTCGGCATGCACGCCGTGATGGTTCTCACATCGTCTTAAACTGGCGTTGTTGTTTTTGTGTTTGTGGGTGGGAAAGGAAGTGGACTCTGGAGCGGTCATATGCTGTTTTAATGACTACTCATAAAATCTTTGAAGGGTATAGAAACCGAAGCAATTGGACATGATATATGGGGGCCGTTGACTGTTCAGTCCTGAATTGGCTATTGTTGTTTAGGTATTCTGCGCGGAGAAGCCGAGACGGTTTCAGCTCCGAGAAGCTTCTGGACTTGATAGAGTCACAGCGTTGATGGCTCACTCAAGGCTGAAGTCATTTCATCCAATAGTTCCCTAGGATAGAATAATATTGGTTCAATGAGTTGCCGATACCCGAATAAAGTATGTGTATCTGCGCCTGTGCAGACCCTTGAAGGGTCTTGCCCGACTACCCGCAGACCCTGTAAGCCACATCGCTGGCAGACCCTTTGGCGCCACGAAGCAAATATGCCAGCCAGCTATGGATATATAGCTAAAAAAAAAACTCATCTGGTAAATTTAAATTATCCCCAATCTCCTTTTTCTACTAAATGAATCAAGCTATGTGCTTCAAATGACGTTCCGGCGAGTGAGATACTGACTTTCATTTGACTTAAAAGTATTCTGTATCCTACTTCTGGCACAGGACTCGTTGACTCTTCTCATAGCGCGGTTTCCTCCACCTCATTCATAGCGGGAGGCCGCTGCGCCGTTCAGCGACCGCCACGGCGCCACGGCGCCACCAACAGAGTCGAACTATCGATCAATGCGCACATGCCAGTGGTCGATTCGAGAACATCTGCGTGTTCTGGACAATCTACTACAACTCTCATTCTATCCTCATCTGGATATTCAGCTGGCCGTGTTGATGTGATGGATATACTGCCGTCGCACACTGGTTTCCACGACAGACGAGCTACCGGCATTCTCGTTGCAGTGGAAGCTTCGAATGAGTTGATTGCCAGGTCGATTTTCCCTATTATATCATGTCCTTGCCTACAGAGTTGTAGTCGACGAGAATCCTAATTAAAGTCTCACTGGGTATGTCAACGATGATGTTGACAAATGAGGCTGATGATAATATTGACCAGACGATCATTCGATCCACGGTCCACTGGTGAAGCCCCTGCCGCGGGCCGTCTATAGTGGGCTTCCCGCTATCACAGCCATTCGTTAGCGTGAGTTGGGGTATGCCAAAGGTCATCCGCCACACTCAGGGAAGACAACATGTTTCTATCGCCGCGCCAAAAGTTATTTAAATAAGCATGCCTTCTTGAGCAACTTCTAACCAAACGTCCTCTTCTCATGTTATCGTTGCTTTGCTGCCTGCATTTTACAAACATCTTATTGTCATCCAGCAACCATCTCCCTTACCCCTCTCTAACTTTGATCATCATGGAAGCCCAGGATCGCTGGCCCCAACCCTCAAGTGCTGGAGGCAACCTCGGAGTTTTAGCCAAGCTAGGGCATCCGGCTTTGACTGAACCACAGAAGATAGACTCAAATAGGATCAACTTGATCAACCTCTACGCGTACCAGCAAATCTCCTTCATCAAACCACATGACCTGTGGCAGGCCCTTAGCACCAAAAAATCCAACGAGGTTGTTAAATTCGTCGATTGCCAAGGTTTGCCTTTCTAAATCGTCTTTCTAGCATTTCGGATAGACTTTGCTAATCTCTCGTGATTCGCGTCTACAGTAAACGAAGAGGCTACGTGGGTATTCCACGGCGCCATCAAATGGAACGTCAAGGATAACATTGAGGATGCTAAAGAAGAAGCATTTATTAAACGGCTGTATCTCGCGAAGGACTATGGCTATAACTCAGAAGACCTGGCCCCTGGGTACGCCGACCAACACAAGTTGCCCGACGTTGTCGTCTTCAACTGCTCGGCTGGTATCAATCGCTCCCCAATGATGGCTTTCTGGTACATGAGATATCTCCTTAACCAGCATCCGACATTTGTCCCCGAAAAGTCAGGAGTTAGACCACTTAAGACCAGGGTCTACATCTTGGAAGGCGGGATTGACAGCCTTGCAGCGAACACGGCGCCACAGGGCTTGCTTGACTTGTGTGAGTAAAAGCTCCAGGATGAAGGAAACCAACTTCTCGCTTCATTTACGAAGAGAACGACGCTGATACTTTTGGTTTCATAGGAGTGGCGACGGGGAACCCAGTCAAGACCGCCCCAAAGAAGAATGCTACATCTTCTGCTCCACCAACTAATCAAGGGAACATCAGGAACATCAGGCCTAGCGGAGGCTCAAAGTAGATATCTCCTGATCATGAAAGATTTGATTGGATCTCCGTTTTGTCCCATCACCATGTTTACATAAGATTGCAGCCTGTTTCTGCCTCGCTTTACGCGGCGTTTTGGGACATGATCGTCACTTTTGTACCTTGGACAACCTTCGTTTACTCGTTTTGAGTTGCCTTTATACGTTCAAGGCCCTTTTGTGAGACTCTTCTGAATAGAAACCTTACCCATAGATGCCAAGCAAGTCAGGCAGCAATTAAGATAAGAGGACTTTATGGAGGAATTGATGATTTCATGCGCCTGAACTCATGCATCAACCATCCACTAGCCGACGAAATTATGCGATCTTCCAGTGATATGTCGTGGCCCATCCTGAAGTTACGAATTCGACGAGTTTTTCATGTGTTTTAACCTGTTACTGTTGTTAACGCTGGATTACGGCGGACGAATGTGTGTTTACTTAGTGGACCCCGGCCAGGGGCTTAACCGTTATGCTTGTCCACTGAAGGAGAGACCCCATGTAGAGCAATCATAAACCGAGCCACAAATGTGAATTCGAGAGTAGACACTCCTAACAAATCTGTGATCTTCCGACGACCATAGGCTTCCAGATTTAGGGGAATCCACAATGACGCCGGTTATCTCTGCCTTGAACTGGCCAAACAACGCTGGCTTGTACTTAGTTTGCCCACTCCATCCGACAGCTGACAGCATCCGAGTCATCACAATCAACCCGAACCTGAGCGCAGAGGGACATCTTGAGTGCGGCCTGCAGACAAGTACATTCTCTCAGCTACCGAAATATGAAGCCTTGTCATACTGATGGGGCGACGAGTCCGTGCAAAAGACCATCATCGTCGGTGGAATGAAGGTTACAGTCACCCAAAACCTTCATGATGCCTTGCAATTCATGAGAACCAGACAACGCAATGTGCCGATCTGGATTGACGCAATCTCAATTAACCAGAGCGACACACAAGAAAAGAGTCGTCAATTGCGCATCATGCCGCATATCTATTCTCGCGCCTCAGCAGTCGTAGTGTGGCTCGGTCCTCAATTCACAACCACTGCGGTGGACGACAGGGCGCAACTGCAAGCACTGATACAAGATACGCTGGTGGATGAGTACTGGGAGCGTCTCTGGATTCTGCAGGAGATTGGAAAAGCGCGCAAGATACAAGTGTGCGTTGGTAACGCTGAGACCATCGGATGGGAACAGTACGTGGATTTGTGCAATCAGTTCAGCCAGAATAACAGTCCCACCAGCGGTCCTTTCAAGTTGAATGCTTTGCGCCGCAACAAATACAACGGTAGCTGCACATTGCAGCGACTTCTCGAAAACAACAATGGGGCGCTGTGCAAAGATCCGCGAGATAAGGTCTACGGTCTCGTTGGTCTATCGACTGATGGTAGGGACTTTCCTGTAGACTACAGCAAGTCACTCCTCCAAGTTTGGGTGGACACAATACACTTTATGAGTCGGAAACATCTCTTGCCAGAGAGCAATCATGAGAAAGCAGAGTTTTGCAAGCTGCTCAGACAAGTGCTGGGGGGCGATAAGCTGGAGACAGTGAGCGGCGTGGTGCAATTCCACAATGAGCCAGGGAACGTGTCGCTTGTTGACCATCTGAGAGATGATAAAGACGAAATGGCGTCATCATCTATTGAAGTTCCATGTACAGTTCTTGGGCGCATTATTTCAGTCGGACCCTCTGTTACGGAGATTCGCGAATCCCTAGGCCTCACAGAGAAGTGGGAAGCAGAACTGCAACGTGTCTACCAGAACGAATATGAGGATCTTCTCGATGCAGCCCACGAAGAGCATGACGTTCTTATGGACCGCGTACTAGAGGGAGACGATTCCAGGCTTCCAAAACTAGTCAGCTCAGAACATTATCGCATAGAGTTTACAGGAGAGTCGCTATATCCTTTTTCGAAGTATGACCCCGATGAAAGCGACGACGACGAACGCATGTCGCCAGAGTTCGAAGGGTCCTGGAACTACATCAGCACCACGCCAGGTGAGCCGCGTTTAGCAATGATCAAGGAGTCTAGTCCGGAAACCCTTCCGTATAAAATTGCATTGGTGCCGGCCACAGCACAACTTGCGGACTTGGTATGCCGTGTTCAAGCAGCGCCGGCGAAGCGTCTCGTTGTGCGCCATGTCTATGATGCCTTCACGAAGATGTACATCTGCGGAACAGCAATCATGATCAGGAATATGATGGATCCACCGGCAGAGGTGGCGAGGATCGAAGGCATCTTTACACAGTCATTGCACATGGACGCAAGGACGCTATATTCACTTGTTTTCGGGAATGACTTGCATTAGGACATAGGCTATTGGATAGTTGTCACCATGTGCATCACCTAGCATCAAAGTCGAGACAATCTGGATGCCTGCATTAAAAGGTTTTATTAAAAATTACTATGTATATACATCAGTGGAATTACTCCTAAAACCCACTCATAGCGCTGAGAACACATCGTCATCAGGGGTTGCGGACCCTGAACGGATGCGCCTCCGTGTTATAAACAAAATGATTCTTGCCATGGCCCTGGAAGTGAACCTCCGAGTCCTCAACAAAGATCAAATACGAATACTTGAGAGTCTCGGCCAAGAAGAAGCTCTCCATGAAGTCGTCCTTATCGCCACCATCCTTCTGTGTCACGTCCCCAAGTCCAGAGTATGCATAGCCCGCTCTGCAGAGGTTGCGAATGGCAGTGAAGGCAGCCCAAGCCATGTCCTGGAACTTTCTGTCGCCAGTGACACGGTATGAGTAGTACAAGCTCTCAATGGTCTCGGAACGCAAAATGTAGCCCTTGGAAATCGCCCAGAAGCCGGCCTTAGAGTAGAAGTCGGCATCCTCACCAGAGGGCTGGGTGTCGGTGCTCTGAGCAACCCAGCGGAAGCCCTCGGGTCCGACCTTGCTTGCAGTCTGTGTGTATGTCTCGTAGTACGAGTTTGCGAGGGAGATGCCGAATTCTGTGCACTTGGGCTCGTTCAGAAGGATGCCCGCTAAGATGAAGTTTCCTCCGGCAAAGGATGCCACTGTGTGTTTATTAGTCTTTTGGACCTTTTGGTAGGCGGCAATTGATTACTCACAGTGGCCAGACGAAGGAATAATCGTCTTTGAATCATGGCCCGCCAGGAAGGTCAGGTCTTTGCGCGTAGTCGGGTGAGATGCAAGGTACTTCATGGTTGAGTCGGCAGCCGTAACCCATCGGACCTTGTAGTGAGTAAATTCCTCGGGATCATACAAGTACATCTTGATGAGATACTCGTAAAAACTGTCGATGCCGCCACCCCAACCGCCTCGGTTGTCCTTGAATTCGCCGTCTTGGAGGCTGACCTCATAGCCGACCAAGCCGGGATAGGCTTGCGGCACTCCCGTTGGGTCAACGAGGTACTTTTGAGCCCTCTGGGCAAGTTGCGCATACGTTTTATTGCCAGTCAGGTCACCGAGACGAGTCCATTCAAGGACAAGCGTGCCGAATCCTGCGGGTCCGTTGGTTGTTGAGCCACCGTTTCTTGGAGTTGGGTTGAGAATGACCGTGTCGTCGGGAATACCCGTCGGCGTGTCGAAGGCAATGCTGAGACTGTCGGCGAGCGTTTTGGCCTGCTGTAATAGAGCGTCGACATGCTTAGCGTTGGCGTCGTTGACGAGGTTCTTTGCTGGGCCTTTGAGCAGATCATATCCTAATGGGCAGTATTAGCATGCTTTCGCGCCGTGCTGAAGAGGATTCCGGAGCCTTACCAGCAATCAGTCCGCCGAGGTATCGAATATTTGTTTCGAAAAGTGAAATTTTGGAATTCTCTTCTTTGGTCGTGGTGAAGTCAATTGTGGGGACAAATTCGAGGATCTGGTCAACGGTTTTTGACTCTTCCAGAATAATCGCTGTGCTGAGCGCATCAATGGCGGTTACGCCCCAGAAGTTCCTGATGAACCTGTCAGTACAATCGTGTAATCTCATTTTTGGGCCGTCATAATTAGAGCGGCCGCGAGTCTTGCTATGAGATGTGATAAAACCTCTTACCTATCGTCTATGACGCCACCACTTATTGGCCTGAACGTGTCATGGGGAAAGGCATTGTTGTAGTAGCCATTCCATGCTGTTCGAAAAACGTCCTTCACTGCGGCCGCTCTCGCGTGATCCGGTCGTGGTGTAGTTCTCTTCCACGAAGGTCCAGTCGGACTTCCCAGTACCGGGCTCAGCAGCAATGCTGCTGTCACAAAACCAGCTTTCAGGGTCATCGTGACAAGCTTTCTTGGTGTCGTAACTGCCGTTTACCCGAGTCGGCTCTGGTAGGCTAATTACGTCAAACGTGGTGCCTTCGCCTTAAACAATGGAGACAAAGGCGATCGACAAAGTCGGGGAAACATCATTTTAATATCGCCCTGGGGCTCATTTCGTGCCCTCATGTTCGCGACTGACTTTACGCGACTGAGATGCGCCGAAGGGACGTGAATCCAAGACATTCGTCCCTGGCGGATGGGCCCAGCGTTGAAGGCACAAGACCATGTTCCTATAGTAGGAACAGGCACGGGGTCACTATCATTGGATTGAACACCGCATAATGAGCATGATTGATACTCCACCTCTATTCCATGGCATTCAGGATCTGTTCCATGCATCTCCGGCGATATTCAGCATTTAAGCATCACCGGTTGCATCAAATGGAGGTTTAATACGACGCTGCGACCGCAACGTGAATTCTCCAAGGGGAAGTGCGGGACCTCGACTGTGGCTCATGCTAGGCGAATCACTGGGTCTGGTTGGACGATCGGGAAATACACCGACCCCAGCTTTATTAAAGGGTTGCTTGCTGTGGGTGCTGATCGAAATAAGATCAACGGCCGGTGGCTTGGGGCCTTGTCAAATGAGCAGAAGCAAATTCGCCAATTTCCATCACGAGAACGCAGAGCCTACCACATGATAAAATGGGATAGTACGGCTCGGATGAGGATAATGCGGGGATAAGTCTGTTTCGAGCTTTTTGGTGAACGTTTTTATGACCGATCAAAAACGGGAAGTTATATTGGAACCATATTCTTGTTCAGCCTTGGTTCACAATAAGGGATCTTGGAAGGCCCGCCCGCGAGTCGCTCAACGCCGCTACTGAAAACCCCGGCTCTGGCGACAGTCATTGTCATTGATGCGAGCGTGTTGTCCTGCGATCTTGGGATACCTACATCGCGTCATGTATATCTTCCATGAGTTCGGGAGAACGCGCACCATTGCAAATGAGCTTAGCATAACATTTCGAGCAGAGCGTGTTTAGATGCCATATTCTGCTGAATCACTTCTGATCAAGTTGCCTTTTGACATTTTCGGCGTTGCTCCGGGAGAGTCGGCGAACAGTGAGCAGGGTGCCGCTTGTCAAGGAAGGAGACTTTGTGCCTTTTGCCCTTCAGCACTGCGATGCTCCTCCCCTGGCCGGTCTGGCTATGGTCATTATGGTCTATTGCGACTTAGGATCAGAATCCAATCAATTGCCGTTCGACCCGAGGCTGACCTGGAATCCTTGTTTGCATGCGCCTTCGTTGTTTTAATGGATGGGGTTGTACATTCACGGGGGCTCGTTCACGCCTATATTTTCTTATAATATGAATATATATGGCCTTGCGTTTCATACACAACTGCCGAGGCGCTGGGGATGCCTCATTCAACCCAATGTGACGGTTTGCATGGGGCCCTGCTGCCTCCGCAAAATGGTCTTCAGCTTCTCCATTCTCGCGCAAGGCTCCTGCAGCCACACGGCCATGTCTGGGAGCGAACTGCAAGGGCTGCGATATGCCTCTGCTGCCTGCGAGTCGCCCGACGAACCTGCATCTGCTTTTACCAGAACTGCATGGGCTCCCACTACGGAGATCTTCTGCCGTCGCACACTGCATGACTTCATGACACTTACAGCTAATGAAGACATGTACAGGACATTGCAGTCCATGGCCACTCAGAGTAAAGTACTCAGGTGCCCTCTCTTGGAGAGAACGCTAAGAAAATGATCTGCCATGGGGAGAATCTGACAGCGGGACCGCATCGAGATTCGAGCAAGGTCTTTACGATGGGACAGCTACTCACAGGTGTACTTGACAGGCAATGCTTTCACAGCGAAAGAGAGTTTCCCATACGCGCTGCTGTGTCTCAAGAAGCGGATGTCGCCTACCCACGGCTAAGCATGCAAAACCAGGAATGGTAATGACATGAACGACGATCCGGGGTTACGGAATGCAACGCTGCCCACGATGCAGGTGTTGCATCCAACTGGTAGAATGGTAAGCGCCAGTTGTTGCGGTCTCGTACCTTGTAAAATTCAAACAAGATTCATGATTCCGAGCCATCTGCTTCTAGTCAATATACATGACATTGTTCACAGCCGAATGTGTCAAACTTTCCGGGCGCTGTGCTCTCGTTGCTGGCCAAATGTTGGCAGGTCGAATCCATTGTGATCTTGCCTTGCCGACTCCCGTCGATTCTGAGACATGGGGGATTTGCCATACCAGCGGCCGAGCGGTGATCCGATCCTTGTTCCAACGCTCAACGCTAAGCTCTGGAATGTTGTATCCTAGACTACATCGTCATGCCTCCGATGCGCCCTCAATGATGACGTTCATTCGGGAGCTATCTGAGTTCACTCATTTCACCCGTCTTGGCATTGAAGCAATGCACCTGACGAGTAATGGCACGATATGAAGAGGATTTTATGCACAAGTTAAGCCTGTACATCACTAGAGGTGCCGATTTGAGGTCATTTCTAGATCTTTTTACTCCTCCAACTGCTTGAGTTCGTAGCACCGGATGGGGACCATACAGACTCCGATGCTGCTGCCAAGGCTACACGAAGCCACCAGTGACTGCGTCTCAGCATCACCAGGCTGCAGATCTCTTACCAAGTCCATAGCAACATGCGAGACAGTCTCTCAACTGCGGCTACATCGGTTGGTGTGGCCTAACCTGATGTCTGGCATTCTCTCCATACTGTCTTTTCTTGGCGAAGCAGATGACTTACAGATTCACATTTGAGCATTCGGAGAGACTGCAGACGAATGACACTATAAGAGGCGAGGTGTGTCGCCAGAAATCTAGACCAGTTGCTGATCCTGACCAACAAGCTCAGCTGTACTTGGCAATAAGGAGAAACACTGCAAATCACACATCTCTCTCACCACCAACAACCTTCACCCGCAAAACCAACACCACCAAAATGCATCCCTTCGTCATTGCAGCTCTCCTCGGCACCGCCCTGGCCCAGAACCAAGGCGACGCTCAGGCTTGTGCCCAAAAGTGCACTGATGCCATGAACGCTTGCCGTGGCCAGCCTGGCGCCGACCAGTCAACTTGCCAGTCCGACTATGCCAACTGCCTGGGATACAACCCTCCCAATGACACTCCCACGAACTGCCAGAACTCCATGAGCATGTCCTGGGGAAGCAGCTCCTGGCCCTCTGCCACGCCTACCGGCCCCGTCGTCCAGGACGAGTGTGTCAAGAGGTACAATGCTGCCGCGGACTCGTGCCGCACCCAGCCTAATGCCAACCAGGCTTACTGCTCCTCCGAGTACGCCAAATGCCTTGGCTACAACCCCTATGGAAGCGGTACCTTTGTCACCCCTACTGCTTGCTCTGCCTCTGGTGTTCCCCCCACTGGTACTGCTCCCGTCGTCGCCGGCGGCTCGCAGCTGTCTCCTGCTTACGCTGCCATGGCTCTCGGTGTCTTGGCGCTTTTGTAAGAGAGTTTGGTTTCATGAGTAATGCTTATGATGTTGTGGTGGACTAATAATGTGCAATTGGAAAATCCTAAAAAAGTGGTTGTTGGGGGTAACTACATGGGCTGGTATGCCTCTTCAACACTTTTTCCTAATGATTACGTATTGCTTAATACAAGTTTTACTTTATAAATAATTCCTTCCCATACTCAAATGTGACTATATGAGGCGAATAAAAATTAGCACGCGTGTTAAGTAGCTGATCGAGTTGCACCGAGAAGTGCTTTCTTAGATCTAGCTCAGCGAGAAGCCCGACGTGGCTGACCTGTTACTTTCGTTGTCTTTCTCAGGATTATATCATATGGAAGATTGTCCATGCTCCAGTTTGTGTATAGGTTGTATTCCTTCTGGAATTTTTTTGACTTTATATTCAATGTGGCTTGTGTTTTTCATTCACAAATCTAGCCTAGTTCGCCGCGATACTGGTCTTGACGTCTTCGACCACCTACTCGCAGTGTGGTTTTCCGTTTTGGGAAGTTGCAGGGCCACGATTGGCTTGAAGGATCCAAGTATGGACGTGAATTGCCACGACAGATGCCAATTGATCACAGGCTCTACAGTTTGAAGGGCTGATAAAATAGGAATAATCGCACTAATTACGAGATTTTTCTCTTGCACGTTTCATTTCATTCTGGAAATGGTTTACGTACGCCTTACCGCTGGCTGTTCACATCTTGGGAGCTTCGTCCTAGGGTAGGTGTAGAGAAGTGCGTTGCTTTAATCCTGTTCAAACCTTTTTTCTAGGCGAATTGCTATCTTTTTGCGAGCTATAAGTGTTTGGCATAAGGAATTCCTGGCTACAAGCTCCTACCTAGTATGTGCGATGATTCTTATTAGCGTGCTGTGTGGTGTATTGTTTGAGTAGCAAAGGCAACATCTTGTGCTAATTACTGCTTTGCCACGAAGAAGTGTCACAATTCGACGTTACAATTATTTGGTCCCAACAGGCCGACTATAGCCGGATCTACTCGGACGGTTGCAACCATCGAATGCGTGGAAGATCCCACAGCTACAAACGTTAGGCTGATGTGAATAAGTAACGGTGCACGGCTAGTGTCGCAGAATGTCTTGGATAGGTACCGTTCTTCACCGGGACCTCAGAGGTCCAGTCCGCTCGGTTCGTGACACAAATGCGTCGGCCTAATACAGCCCTGGCGTCAATGCATTGCGTCAAGCCTTCAAGAACTGACCGGGATCACAAGAAAGATTACGTCGCAAAATCTCGAGTTGCCGGGAACTAGTAGCCCGTGTATCGAATTACATAGGCATCCATTCGCACGAGGTTATTTGGGCGAGATTTGCCGCTACCCGAGAGCCGCATCCTGAAGCTAGCGGATTGATTGGGAAACCGCCATCCAGTCTGGCCAAGTGAGGTTAAATCGGGGATATTATCGATCGTCGGGATAGAGCCATGCTGAGTCGCGTGCATACTAGTGAGTGTAGTGTTTGGGGAACAGAGCCAAGGCAACGATTGAAAGCGTGTGGAAGCATTGGAGAGGGGACAAGAACCCCGCAATTGAAGTCTCGGGCCATTTTGCAAGCTAGAGGTGGTGCCTGGCCCTACCAGACACCTGCCGTCAGCCGTCAGGGCTGTGTCTGGTCTGTGTGCGCGGGCGCTCCTTCCTCTGAAAGCCGTTGACGCCAGGCGCCTCTAGCTGGCAACACCACCACCCAAGTCTCGTCCACACACAGTGACACCAGGCCAGCCAGTTACTGACCTGACAGCCGTGACAGCCCAGACCCGTCGGCTCGCTTCGCAACGAGAGCCACGGCCAAACCTGGACTCTCATCAATGCTCATCTAGGCTGGCATCGCCATTCCTCATACTTCATCAATCCGAGGCCCACACAACCCCGGATTCTCGCAACTTGAATGCATCACCCGCAATCTCTCCAGCCATGCAGAGCCATGCAGTCGCCCGCCGCACTCAGTTCTCCAGCTGCGATGAGTGTCGTCGGTCTCGAGTCGGTTGTGATGCACTGAGTCGTAGCAACGAAACCGGAGACTCCTCTGCCTCGTGCACTCGCTGCATGAACCGCAATCAGCAATGTACTTTCGAAGTATGCATCCACTTCAAATCAACGTGCCAACGCACAGAGTATATTCAGCTGACGGTAATATCTCTAGTGGATGAAGGAAAAGGGCGCCGAGCCCAAGCGACCACCTCTTGGGAGGCGGAAGCTTCGTCGACAGTCCGAAGTGTCCACCTTCACACCCAATCTGCTTTGTGATAAACCAGATGAGCAGACAGACTTGGCCCTTCGTGATCTATGGGACCCCGTGAAGCCCAAACAGCTTACTGCACCATCGCCGGCAGCTACAGACTCGACTACGTCCGTCTCAGATTTGCTCAGCCACACCGAGAGTCAATGGCTTCAGGTGCTGTACAGGGATGGCTTCGATGCAGTCTTTGGGTCTTGGATGGGTAGAGATGGCTGCCCCTTCCTGTACGTGCTATCTGTATTGTTTTTATCTGCACTGACAACGGATGGAGACTGATACCAATATCGCTTACGCGCAGCTTCACCGAGCACAGCCTCGCAGGCAAGCATGTCAACATCGCAGATGTCTGCACGCGCCTGGACCAATGGATGGGGGAAAGCTCGTCTGATGATGAGAAGAATAACGCAGCTCGTCCTATTGTTCGTGAGCCCAAAATCAAGGACCGCCTCATTGATCAGTCGCTCCGCAGCACCATTGCTGCCTTCTCGTCAAGATGGCTGTACAACACCACCCGGAGCCTGCAGCCCGACCCTCACCACCAGAACATAGTCCTCGCACTCTGGAGGACAGCTCGCCGTGACATGCTCCGTGTCATTAACCGCCCTTCGTATCGATCCATGCTTTCCCTGTTCCTATTTGCCTTGACGCCCATACCTGCCGGTATATCCGAGGAGGAAGAAATAGACGGAATCTCTGGACAGGCATGCGTGCATGCAGCCTTGCAACAAATACAGACCCTGCGAGCGCGGCAACGCAACTTGCAATTCAGCGGCTCAAAAGTGACGCCATCCAATGTGAAGTCGAAAGCACTTGTCACCAGCCCTGAGGCCATCGGTAGCTCAGACTTCATCGCGGCCGAGTGTATTGCATACTGGGCTGCCCTCACATTCGACACCTTAGCATCGTTGACGCTGAACTGCCGCTCGCTATTATCGTCTGGGCTATTCGGCTTCGAAGCCGAGCTTCCGTGGAGATTAGTCTGCACTGGAGCGAATATGTTTTATGAAAAGACTCAATCATGGCGCGCAGATGGAGTGATTGATATGACGGACGAACGCGCAAATCAGATAATTGCCAGCGGCACTGCGTGGAAGCTGCTGGCATGGAAACTGACGTCCGTTTTTAAAGAAGCTCTGCGGGACGGACACAATGAGTCTGAAGTCAGCAGAGCATTCAGGTTTGTGACTGATGCTATATAACAGTTCAATGACACCTACCGCCGCCCGCTGGAGGCCTGTCAGCGACGTATGCATTTTTTCGGTCAGACGACCAAGGTCCGATGGTGTAAGTTGCTCAGACAGCAAACTTCGAATCAATGTTTTGCGACCTGCGATTGACCGTTCTACAGATTCTCTGATGCTACATTACCATCTCAGCATACTTATGCTGGTAGATATTATCGAGGCCACAGAGCGATATGATCTGTTGACCGGTTTGAATGAGACAAACGCCGACGCAGAAAACGCTGTCATGAATGCTTTGGTGTTTGGACTGCACAACAACTTCACAATGGCATTGTCATCTTCCTCTAGCCCTGGCGGCATTGAGGACTCAACAGACGCCTCCTTCACAGTTCCCATCATATCAATTGACCCTTATCCACATGTCGTTGCTAGCGTCCAACTTATACGCAAAGCTATCGATAGGGACTTGCGACTGGGGAAGATTACCAACGACTCCCAT